>JAVXUL010161579.1:0-10802 GCA_035590515.1 Trichilia minutiflora | reverse complement strand
CTCTCATGTTTAGTTTGTAACTCCCAATTCATAAAAGCTAACATGTAGAGTCTCAATCTACGATTATTAGCATGCCATTTATTAAAGGTGTCTTGCTCCTTTTAGGAAGAATTTGCCTCTATTAACTTAGGCATCTCATCCCTCAATACGTATCTGATATCCTCAAAATCGAGAACAATATTCAAATTTCGTAACCAGTTTTTGAAGTTAGAACCTATCAATATGTGATTGTCCAACATCTTTTAGAAGATGTTTGGCGATGACATTATGAGAAAGCAAGAGGACTGAAAAGACATAGAAGAAAGTTTATTAATAAAGTGTATCATATATTGAATTCAAATATTGAATACAATTATTATGCATAATCTCATCAGCTCCTGCTATCCTATTTAAATCCCATACTCCCTAAAGTAGGACTTAAATATTTTACTAGATTTTCAAAAATTAGTGGAGAATCGAATTCTCATCTACATCAATTACCCTTACATAATAGAAATCCATGGATAACTAATTTCGATTAGTAAAGAACAATTCCTTTCTGTATCACATACAAGACTTGATTCAAAACCTTTGTCCTAGTTTTAAACACCTTATATAATAGAAATCTTAGAGTCCTACACTAGTTATATCCAAACTATTGCGTCTTTTTAAATAGTATTTTCATTCCAACCTCACATAATATAATCTTGATTGAAATTTGAATACTACCAAAAACCAAATAAATTCGATTTAATTATACGAACCCTATACCCCTCACATAATAAAAATTTTGAAGTAGAAAATTTATTTCAAAAATCATCTGTTATCCCAGAATGGAAGGCACGAATACGATAATTACTAAGGGAGGTTTATCAAGCAATTGGCTATATCTCATGCACACACTTTCTCAATTTAGACAGTTTTCGTAAAACTATTTTTGAGGCCAAGCACAAAAATCAATAAATATTCATCACAACATTATTTATCGACCTTTATACATACATACACATGTATATCTCATATATATATGTTTATACATATAACTAGTCCTATGCATAGCATGTAACTTTAAACGCATGATTTGATCTTATTTGTCACACAATTGAGATTTGCTTGTGTAATATGCATTACTTGTCACGTAAGTATGCTATTACTATTTTGAGTTGGATTACTATTTAAGTAATGTTATCTGCTATACAAGTACGCTCTTTACTCACAAATAAAATTATTATTTATAACTCGATCGAGGTTACTTATCTTACAAGTAATCTTATCACTCGATTTATTCGAAGTTATTTATCTCATAAATATTTTTATTTACTCGATTTAGATTATTTGTCTAACAAATAATTAGTGTGTGATTGACTAATCATGCTTGACTCGTACGAGTAGATTATTATTATTTGCCTTATAAATTTTATGTTCAAATGATTATCACATATCCAATAAGTGATAACATTGTTGGTATGCCTTATTATTCGACATTCAAATAAACGAATCACTTTGGTTGGCCATGATTACTTGTTGAACAAGTAATCATGTTATTTATTTAATTAGGTTAACTTATTATATACACAAAATAAAGTCAATAAATATAATCATACAAACATAATGATTGTGTTTTATATCTTTTCAAAGCCAAGTCAACCAAATCATTTTGTATCCATTAAAGCAAATTGCCAAGTCAAGATTTGGTTAGAACAAACAACATTTTGTCAATGAACCCTTGACTATTATTTGGACATAAAGCAAGGAAACAATAAAACATAAATTTATCAAAACAATTTTGACAAATATACTTGAATACCATTCGGCCAAGCAACCAATACCATTTAAAAATAAAATCTTGTCAAACATTTTGACAAAAAGAATTGGCTAGCTTGCATTTTCTTATAAAATGACAATTTTTATATCATTTGTTGAATTTAAAATTTGCATATATGATTTCATAATATATCTCATACATTATATCATCATTTATGCCATTCCATTTACATGCATGCACATATCATCACATGACATATGTTAATACATATGCTTAACTTAATTAATTTAATTCATCAAAGGAATTAAATTTAATTAATTAAGCAATTAATTATGATTAGCATTTAATGATTAAATAACCCTAAATAGTTGAACACTAATAAGTAACCCTAATGATAACACATTTTCAATTAACATTTAATTAACAATAAATATGATCATCTGTACCACAATTAAGTATTAATTATAGCAATACACAATCATTAACAATTAAACAATATTAATTAAGAAAGCATAATAATTATGCATGCTAATTATAGTAATATGCAATGATTAACAATTAAACAATATCAATTAACAAAACATAACAATTATACATGCTAATTAATCATCACTAAACATATAAAGATTCCATAATGATCATACAATTACAATTAACATTTAATCATAATTATACATGGTCATTTATCATATTAACCAATTAAACATACATTTATGTATATTTTTATCGATGGTCGAATGCCAATTTCGTGTCCATAACATTTTATCAATTAAAAACTCATGCATTCATGGTGTCATTTAATGAAATAACATATCATATATACATTTTTCACACTTGACCGAATGCAATGGATTCCAAATTCATGCATGCACTTTTCATCATATAAAATTAGCATTATCAACACATTATAATCATCACATGATCACAATAATGGTATAAATTTGCAAGGATGATAAACTATTCATCATCTTGCCCAAATAATACACAAAGAATCCGTAAACCCTAATTTTACCATTATGCTTCCATAACCAAAATCAATCACAACCAAGCGTCCATAACCACAAATCAAGCTTTAAATCATGCCATTAACAATACAGGCATGCTTTGATACCGTTATTTTGTTGTTAAAAAAAATTATTTAGGGTTTTATTCAGATAAACATGCTTTATGACTTAAACATGGCATAATTATCAAAACCATGGTCATATAGCTAACCTTTAGCTTTTGATTAATAAGGATTTGAGTTCTAAATCTATGAAAACCTCTAAAATGTCAAATCTTCAATTGTTTCTTCCCTTGGCAAAGAGATAGAGAGAGAGTGAGAGTTTGAAAATTGTTTTTAATTTTGCTAAAATGAAAAACACTTAAGAAAATGATAAATTTTGACTTTTTATATACTATCACCATAATTACATAAATATCCTAGACTTTCAAGTCAAAGACAATTATGACTCAAGCTTGTCTAACATGCTTTATAATAGTAAAATGATGAAATGATAAGTTTGGTCCTACTAAATATTTTAATACCAAACATGTTCTAAAGCTAGTTAAACCAACTTTGACTAACTTTAATTTATTTTATTTATATTCTTTAATATTAATAGAATATTAGAACTTACTATAAGTTATAATCAAATCAATTTATCAAGTTCTCAGAACCATTAAACTATTTAACGTAGAAATTATTTATAATTTTTGATCAATTATTACCACTTAGAGTGCTAGCCCTCTTATTAGATAATAATTAATATTCTCTCTCATAATTAAGAAGAATATAAAAGAACATAGAAAATCAAAATCCTAAACTCAGTATCAGTATAGATTACAAATCAATACACATTGAACTTGTCACTACAAACTCTTTCATATAACTTTAAATTTTCTTGATCAAGGGAATTAAGGTTTAAACTATTTATTGATGTCCAATAAAGAATTCGAATTTGAATTGAGTTAACAATAACTTATATTTTATATATATTGAGTCAATAGATCCTATCTTGACGATTGTTTGCATCCTAATATAAATAATCCATAACCAAATTGGCTTTTTATATAAGATGTGATTAGTCTTATATATATACACTATATGAACCATATGCATCTATATCAAATAATGATTATAATGTCTCAAGTCAAAGAAGTACATCTCATACTAGTATAATTAAATGATGAATCATTGACATATACTGTGTCATTTATCATTTCTTCAATCACATTTAAAAATAATTCTCTAACTATTAATCCACACTAATGTCTTAATAATATGACTATTATATCATTCGCACTAATATTATTTCATAACATTCATCAGAGACTCAGTGTACCCACTTTGTAATATCGATACCCAATCAATACTGCATATATAGATAATAATTTAGATAATCTAATTATCTTGATATTCATGTATGTACTCTATTCGTTAGTATGATTGAAAGAGAAAGCAGTATACATATATGAATAGAAATAATTTCTTTATTAATATATATGTACAAGATATATATATATATATATATATAGAAAGAGAGAGAGAGAGAGAGAGAGAGAGAGTGAGAGTGATACATAAAATATATCTTGAAATCAAAAATATGAATTGTTTATAAGACATACTACATTAACAAACCCTACACTAACTTTGATTAAAAAGGCGTCAAACAAATTAGGCTTATCTTTTCAAGAATCTTTGTAAATTGAGAACAAGTTAGATCAAGTCAAAAAGTACTAAAAATTGCAAAGTGGAAATATAATTTACCAGTGTCCCTGAATTTTCTAGAAACATATCAAGCTATCTTTTAATTCCAAGTCATCAACAAAAAACTATTTATTTTCTAATCCTTTTTGCAAAAGGGTTGCTTTCGTTAGGTTTTATCACCTCAAATTAAGATTGAAAATAGTACCATCTTAAATTTTAAATTAGATTTCTCTTAAATAGGTACATGTATTGGATTTCTATTAAAGAGAAGGAAGGTTAGAGGCTTAAGCCTAAAAAACAAAAAGGCTTGTTAAAATTCTCTAACTATTTAAATTGAGTTGGTAAGGTAAAATCACCATGGCATTAAATAATTAGGCAAAGTATGGTTGAAGAGGAAGACAAGCTCCTAGATGAAAAAGTTTCTTGTTCAAGGCAATTTCACATTCTAAAGATTAACTTGGAACTTCATCAAGACTAAGATGCCTTAAGATAACATCATTTGGGATATAACCCTTCTATAAACTGCCAGGTCTGACTTAGTCACTATAAAATGAAATAGATCTACTTTATATGGGCTATTGAATTGGTTCAAATTAGAAATAGGAGAGACAATTGCTACCATGACGAGGTCATCTCCTTTGCTATTTCCATTACCGTTCAAAGTAAGGAAAATAATGTTTCCTTCTAGAATGTTTTTTCTCACAACAGCCTTAAATTTATTATGAATAGGTTCTATGTTTATCGATGAACCTGTGAAAAGAAAAAAGAAGAAAAAATTTTAATGAAAAGGGGAATACAGAGAAAGAGAAAGTCTCAAGTGGCTAAAGTTTCAACATAAGGTCATTCAATAAAACAAAGCATTTATTTATAGAAAAAAGGCAAGAAACTCTAGATTGATATGTTTTAAACCCAGCTATTGGTCATATAAAAGGCTCAAATCTAACCATGATAGTATTGATGTGACATCACAACGAAAGGAAAAATATCTTTGCATTTTTAACTACTAAAAGAAGACACTTCTAATGACACTCCTAAGGCATACAATTATCTTCAATAATCTAGTACATTTCAAAGCGTCTCAAAAAAATTATTCTTAGCTCAAGTTAAAAATTCAATTTTAAATGAAATCTAGTATTTTATTAAAAATTAGAGGTTTCTTATTTTCAGAAAGAATGTTGAGAGTGAAGTCCCAGTTGATGCAATCCAAGAGGGGGGTGAATTGGATTAATTAAAAAATTTGAACTAAAACAAATTAAAATATGTTCTACGAGATGAATGCAGGAAGTATAGTGCAAGCGAAAAATAAATGACACATAGAATTTTTATAGTGGTTCGACAAACCCTCTATGTCCACTCTTCTCGGATGAATCCACACACACCGAGGATCACTGGAATCTTTGTTTTTACGGGTCAAGAGAAACCCAATACAACTCCTTCTTAACTACGGTGAAGGGCAACCACAATTTACAACTTTCTTTGCCGGGTGAAGTGAAACCCACTAATAATTTCTTTCTTGACACACGGGTGAAGAGAAACCCTGATTAATTCGTAAGAATTAAACTTGAAACTCTCTTAAAGAGTAGATAAACAAATATGCTCACTTTCTCTCACTAACAGAAAATAACAAATAAAATCTGAGAGAATATGTATAAAAATTTCAGAGAATGTTTCAGCTTGATGAGAATGTTTTTCAATGCACTTGAACAACTCCATTTTCTTCAAAAATTGCTGCTTATATATCTGCATTCAATTCTCTCCAACGGCCATATTTTGCTTCATTAATGGCGGCATTAAATGCGTCTGAAACTAGCCGTTATGACTTGATTTCTGTAAAGGTATCGATACATTGACACGGGGTATCGATACGTTTAAGAATTTTGCCTTGAAGGTTTTGATACGTTCCCTAAGGTATTGGAACCTTTTGACGTGAACGAAATCATGTCCGTCATGAGGGTATCGAAATATCCTGAATTCATTCTCAGGGTATCGATACATTTGGAGTCTTCTTCCCAGGGTATCGATACGTTTGGTCTGAGGTATCGAAACATTGAGTTCTTCTTTCAGGGTATCGATACGTTTGAGACAGGGTATCGATACGTTTGAGCGCCTGGCAAAGGTGTTGATACTTTTTGGTCAGGGTTTCGATACTCGGGCTCATTTTTAGCACTGTAGCTTAAATATTTTGATATGTTTAAGCAATGTATCGATACGTTTGTGCTATAATGAGTTTTTCTTGACACTTTCTCAATATTTTCTTCACCTGCAAAAACTTATATACTTCCAAAGACCAAGTGATTTTATTATATGCTCATTTATTAAATAATCGATCTCAAAATCAACATGAAGCATAATTTCAATATAATTATTTTGGCATTATCAAAAACATATGATTATTCACCAAAATTTAATTCAACATAAAAATTAATTTAACAAAAATTAATTCAACATGTGTATCATCAAAAATACATTAAAGACATCAGTAAATGTTTTAAATGATTTTGTTTATGATTCCCCATATTGTGGAAATGAATATATGTTACTTGATATGGTTTGGTTTTATATATATGATTTCATGATGACGATGTAGCCAGTGGGTCAGTTTTCATGTTTACTATACTATAATACGATCGGTGGGCCATATTTTGTGACTATACGATGATAGGCTAGAGGGCCAGATTTTATATATCTATTGCATATTGGTGTTAACGGTCATGAGAGCCGATTATTTACTGTAGCTACAAGGTGGTAGCCTGGAAAGTGTTCACTGCGATGTGAATCCCAGGTGAGTGTTATAGATGGTAGCCTAGGGACGGCTTGAGAGAGAGGTCACCTAAGTGAGTGAAGGCTGCACAGGTGGTCCTGATATATGTTGAGATGGTGATTGTATGAGAGTTATGATTTGACCACCTATGAGTCTCGTCGAGTTAGTCACGATTGTTATCCCGTGGCTGCTCGAGGTGAGCGTCAATGGTGGGTACGTTTTCTGAAAAACCTTGCATATTTTCCTATTTGCATTTAAATCTATTTTTATAAAATAGCATGTTTTCTCTGCATATAAAACCCATTGATGGTTTCGGCATTCTCTTGGCCAGGGAGATTGTTGAGAATATAGCCAGCCTAATGATTTTCATTATATGGTTTTGAGGTTATAAACTAAGAGAAATAATCTTGCTTTATAAAACTCTTTCAGATATTGTAAAATACGCATTATTCAACATTTGTAGATATTTAATTAATTATGTTTAATTGTGTTCACTCACAGAGTATACTTCTGTATACTCACCCCTCTCATTCATCAATTGCAGGTTCGTTTAGGTAGCAAATTGGTGGTGATTGCTTCTTCAGTTAAGAGTTCAGGTATGAGCCATATCGACTCACCCTACATGGTCCGTAGTCCACTGGAACTTGTTGACTTCTTTATTTTATTTCATTTTGGCACATGATGTATTTATGAACTTTTAAATAATTTGTAATGAATATTTGAATTGTATTTGGGATAGATTGAATCCCACAGAACTTTATTTGATCAAATGTATTGATTTATATACTTTTATATTTGAAGTGCTTGAGATTTATTGAAAAGTTATTCGAAGTTTTGGACGTTTGGTGGTGAATATCTTTGGACGTGTCTATGAAAATGTTTGGAATAGGTTTTTGATAAATGCTTTACAGGCTTATAGGGGATATTCTGTGTGATTGAGTATACCCTAAAAGTCTGTGATGGTTGTCACGTGTAGGACCCATAGATTAGGATGTAAAACTCGAGTCATATATTTCTAATTGAATCTCATCCTTTATAAATTGTAAACCCAAGATCAACAGACCATGTAGCCCAAGATCAAGATGATTATGTGAAGTATTGTTGGATTAGCTAGGCATCAGTACGTACAAATTATATTTTTTTGTAGTAGTCAAACCTTACTCCTACGTGATGTCGTATTTACGCTAGAGATTTGGTAAAACTTAGTTTCAGTCTTTAATCTTCTTAAGTTCGGTTATGATTTTTTTTTTATTGAGATTACATGAAACTCACTTTAAATTCTATTTTAATTGACACTGATTTTATATTAAATGGTTTTATCGTATTGGATATTGATATTTTTGGTTTCAATAATATTGATTATTTTAATTTTATTACATCTTCTAATATAAATATTAATGTGAATACTTACCATGTTATAAATCTACATTAGGTCGCTTTAGGTAAAAAAGAATAGAAATCAGAATTGAAACCAGATCTTGCCCTGCTAATTATTTTACATTTATTACCTATTGGGTTCACTCACCAGAGTTGAAATGCCCGTATGTGATAATTGTCTAGCTAGAAAAGAAATCAGAAAATTATTTGACAAAGCTTTCAGAGCTAATATTCCATTACGATTGATTCACTCAGGCCACTGTGGTTTGATGAATGCAAGAGCTAGACACTTTATTTCTTGACATTCATCGATAATTACATATGTTATGATAAAATCTATTTGGTCTCCCATAAATTTGAAGAATTGGATTACTTCATGTTATATGTGAACTTAGTTGAGAATCAATTGAATAAGAAAATTAAAGTTTTAAGAACAGACTAAAAATGTGAATATCTTTTCGATGTGAATATCATTTAATCTTTTTATTGGAGACATTTGTTACTAATAGCCACTTATATCAATCACTTCTGCACTATATGAGTTATGTTGGAATTTTATAATTCCTTTATTCACCAAAATCTCGTATCTACGACTGTAGAATACAAGTATGAGTTAGAGATGTGTACCTTTTTTGGCCATCGACGTAGTATTTCGAAAAGGTTAGGTCTTCTTCTCTATTCTCTATCTTGTGGTAGCCTACTTAATGGGAAGAAGACAGGTTAGGGTTTTTAAAACCCATACTTTCCTTTATATAGAGCTAGAGAAGGGACCTAGCCTAACCCTGATTGGTCTTTGTTGGGCCTCTCCATCAAAGGCTTTAACATGACCTATGGCCTACACTGACTGCTAAAACTAGCCCGTTATTGACGTTAAGTCCAATTTCTTTTAGATCACATAATTGGGTCCACTTTACTCAATGACTATGATATTATCCTATTTTTAATAAAATCATAGTAACAATTAATGTAAGCCCACAAAAAATCCAACATAAAGATCGCAAGTAAAACATATAAAACATTGAGATCTGTCACATTAATAAAAGTCTTGAATAAAAAGTATAAAATTCTAAGATCTCCTATATTAATAAAGATTTTGGATAAGACGTATAACACCATAATCTTCCAAGATAATAAAAATCTTAAGTATAACTTCTTTGACTTAAACAATTTGAGCCCACGTAATGTGCGCAAAAAATCATTTATTCATATATACAATTGTGCGCAAAATATCATTTACTCATATATACAATCGTTATAATGACATTGATAAACTTAGCGTTACTTTTGAAAATTAGGTTTGAAGAATGTATATGTTAGAGTTTTCTTCTTATATAATAATTTTAAATTTTTATTACACAAATTTTATTATTTAAAAATTAAATAATAAAAATAAGATATTAATTTTTATTTTTCTAACGTAAACTCCTTAAATCAAGCGGCAAATACAAAATAATAAATGTATTTCATATTAGTATTTAATTTTAAATTAATATATTTATTTAATTATTTAATTTTAAACTAGTATATTTAATATTATATTATTTTGTTTTAAAATAATATATTTATTTCAAATTTAAAGCAAATTTTATATTTTTTATTTAAATCACTTTTTTAAACAACAATTAGGACATTAAAAATGTGAGGATATACTATTACCACCAATAAGTAATCTACTTAAAATTTATTTCGTATTTTTAGGATTTTTTTGAAAGTATATATTTAGAATTTTATCTTTAAAAATTTGCATTAAAAAAATAAAATTTTAATTAAACTCTCGTGTAATTTTCTTCTTTTACAATTACAAAACTTTGTACACTCGCATAGTATTATGCACATAATTTCTTTCACAAACTTTGTACATGCATATAGTATTATGCACATAATTCTCAGTTATAGTATTGGTTGCTAGAAATCCCTGGAATATATCATCCCTTTTGACTAGAGGTGTCTAACGGGTCGGAATCGACGGGTTCGGACCAGTACGGGCCGGTTCGACGGTTTCAATTTCATGGAACTGGTCCAGACTGAAAATTTAGACGGGCCGAGACGGGCCAGTCTGGGTCGGTTCGTCAGACGGTTCCGATTCCGGTTTGGTTCCGGTCCGGTCCGATTTCGGTTTTATTAATTTCTTAATTTATAAAAATAATTAATTATAATTTTATTTAGTATAATATTAACTTAAAATCTAAAATTTTATTTGCTATCATCTTTATTAATATTATTTATTTTTA
>JAVXUL010161559.1:0-13343 GCA_035590515.1 Trichilia minutiflora | reverse complement strand
ACAACACAAGTATATACACATTTTTACATTTGAAAAGAAATGAGGAAAACATTTATAAACATATGCATATCATTTCAATTATGAACTAAACAAACTTATAAATAAAGAATTAACATAAAAAGGATGTCCACTCACAACTTAAGGAGGGTATACACTCCCTAGTTTCCCTCGTTTCTCAGTGAGTCACGCGAGTGTCTCGATCTCGAATCGTCGCCTAGCCATATACATAAAATTACTATCAATACTCATTCCAATAAGTACATGAATTCGAATGCATGAAACGCGTGCTAACCCCAGATTTTTATCATCGAACTACTATGCAACATTATCTAAAATCCCCATAATACGCCAAATTATCCAATTATTATTGACATGGACCCACATTGTATCTAAACTATCTTATTATGACTAACATTTATGATTTTGACTTGTGGGCCCCATCCTATCACCGAAACAGTAATCAGAGTTACTATTCACATTAATCTAAAATCTCTGAATTTGTATTTCTAGCATCCTATGACTTCTACGACTCCTCTACAACTCACATTACGCATAAAATCTAAGATTAAAGTGATAAATCTAAAAAAATAGATACGAAAACCCCTACGAATTAAAATATCAAAAATAGTGAAATAAACATATGGATGAGTTAGAATCGAAGCTACGAACCTCGCAGTGTGGTTAGTTTGCTCCGATTTCGCCTCTAACTCAAAAAACCCCAAATTCTCTCAAGAACCTTAACTCCTCTTTTGCGCGAATCCACGTTTCTACCACCAAATCGATGCTCCCAGTGTGTTAGAAGCGTAGAATGCAACTTATCTGCGAAGAGAAATCGAGATTTCGATAAAATATGGCAAAAATTTAGAGAGGGAGGCAAAGAGAACGTGAAAGGAGAGGAGGAGGAGAGAAAAGAGAAAAGAAGGAGAGAAAACCTTAAAATTCATCCCCTGACCCCTATTTATAGAAAATGGATGAAATTACCATTTTGCCCTTAAGTTTTCTTAAGGAGGAAGCTTCTAAAAGAGGGTAAAATAATCAATTCATGTCGATCCGATCGAACGATCGAACCACCCCCTTCGATCAAACGAATAGCAGTGCGTTCAAACGAATCCCTTAGCGTCTACAGAAGTTAGAGAGCTTCCAAATTACTAGTCGAACGAAATGATGTTCGATCAAACGAATCTCTCATTCAGTCAAACGAAGCCCAATTCGGTCGAACGAAGCCCCCATTCGTTCGAACGAATCTAAAACCATAAATTTTTAGAGAGGCCTCAAAATTTCGATCGAACAAACCAACCATTTCAGTCGACTGAACCCGTCAAAATTTGAATTTTCATTTAATTTCTTCCCACATGAGCCTAGAATTACACCCACAAGCACCTAAGATATGAAATGAATGCAGATGTATGAACTAGAGAGGTGAGAAATGACAAATATACCCTCAGGATAAAACACGGGGTGTTACAGAAAGTATATGTGTGTGTGTGTGTGTTTGTGTTGTTATATAAATAAAACAATAGTTATTTTAGGGTTTATGAATATATATATATATATATATATTAACCTATATTGTTTTGTTTTGTTTGATAAATTTAGGCGAATTATATTAGTAACCTATATTATTAGTGTGACCAATAATTAACCAAATATTCATCATTCAAATATTAACAATTCAACTTCCATAATCTTTAAGCAATTCAATAAATTATTTGATAATTTATTGATATTGTAATTGTCCTCCAATTCATTAATACATCCACTCACAAGTACGATTATTCGCAAAATGAATAATCTAAACCAAGTTAATAGCAAAATTTATATTTGACATATTATTTTGTTTGTGATTGTGAATCTTGTCTTGACTAAGTACTTGTTTATTTCTATGACAAAATAAACTAAATTACACAATCATATAAAGATTAGTGTTATTAGGGTAATTTTATGGGAAATCACTAATTACTTATACATATTCATATATATGTGATATGTATGCGTATATGCCTACGTAAATAATGATAATTGTTTATATGATGAATAATTGATAGTATTGATGGTCAACCTTGAAAAATATAGTTTTAAAAAAACTGTCTAAATTGAGAGAGTGTTCACATGAGATGTGAACAGTTTTGAACTTGGTCAAAACTTTGCAAAATTATCATATGTTTGTTTCTCATTATAAGGTAACTAATGATTCTTTTTCATAAATTTTTTACTCTAAGATTTCTATTATGTGAGGGGTACAAGGTTTGGATATTTGAATTAGGTTATTTGACTCTAAGTAGTATTCAAATCTCGATCAAGATTCTATTATATGAGATTGGAACGAGAATATTATTTGAGAAAGTAAAATGGTTTGAATATGACTAGTATAAGATATCAAAAAATCTATTATATGAGGTATCTAAAACTAAGGTAAACGATAATATTGAGTCTTGTATGAGATACAGAAAAGAAAGCGTTCTTTACTCATTTAAATTAATTATCTAAGATTTTTATTATATACAAAAATCTTGTTGGAATGAAAATTCAATACTCATAACTATTAAAAATCTAACAAAACTTTTAAATCCTATTTGAGAAATATATAGTTTAAATTAAATAGTGAGATCTAATTTTTATTAGCATAATTTATTAATAAATTCAATTGTTATATTTATTTAGTAATTCAATATACTAACAAAATGTCTTCTGTATTTTTTCAACTCTCTCACAGTAAAGTCAAAATGTTGTCATCTAATGTATTTCACATATTTTTAGAAAGCAATCTCTTAGTCAAATTAAATCTAAAAGATTGGTTAAAAAACTTGAGAAGGGTTCTCGAGTTTGAATAATTGGGCTACATTTTGAAAGCAAAAATACCCATGTGATTGAAGGTAGATGCTCCTCAAAAGAAACAAGACACATTCAATAAATGACAGACTAATAATTATAGAGTACAACTCTGCATATTGGCTACGATGAATAGGGAGCTTCAAGAACAACACGAGAATATGTTATTTGTGTATGAAATACTCAGATCCTTATAAGAGTTACATGGTATAAACTCTTCTACTTTGATAAATTCCAAAACAAAATCACCCAAAAGAAATTATTTTCACTGCGAAATAGATGGTTATTAGAAGAAGAACTATTCTCAATACGTTGATATTATTAAGAAGGTTAAGATAGATATGTATAGTAGTTTTATGATTGACTATAAATTAAATGTTCATTCTGATATTTATTCTTGATTTATTGACTTAGCTGTTACTTCTCATTCCTATGTGTCTATACAGGTATTACAGAATAGTTCTGCACTGTCAGGCGATGGGATCATACTGAAAATCGCCAATGGAGCAACTGTCGCTGCTATAGCTATAGGATATGTAGACTAAAGCTGTCATCTAAGCACATATTAAAATTAGAAAATATTTTATACTTTGCTTTACTATAAGAAACATAATATTTGTAACTGTACTATATAATATTAGATATTCTGTATAATTTAATAAAGATATATATTTATTACATTTTGAAAATATATGTGTTGATAAAATAATTAATACAAAAATTTATATATCTTTCAATTAAATAACTGTTATTCAGTTTCTTCTTTTTCTAGTAAAAGAATTCATAATGAAATTAATTTTAAATATCTATAATATCACATATTATGCCACATCAAAGATAGGAGATTAACTCAACTCAAGATTAATGATATATTGATCTTATTGGGTTCCGAACCCATCCTGACATGTGAGTCTTGTTTTTGAGATAAAATGACCTAATCATCCTTTAAGAGTAAATGGGAGAGGTCAAAAGAACTATTAGACTTGGTACATACAGATGTATATAAATGATTTAGTGTTATAGTGAGAAGAAGTTTTGACTACTTTATTATCTTTATCGATGATATATCTTGATATAAATATGTGTATTTAATAAAATACAAATCAGAATACTTTGAAAAGTTTAAGAAATTCAAACTTGAAGTAGAAAACCAAATAGAAAAAGTATAGAGGTTTTATGATCAGATCATGAAGGTGAGTACTTGAGTACTAAATTTCATAAATTCTTAAAAAAAATGAAATAATCTCACAGATGACTCATTTATAAACAACTCAATTTAATAGTGTATCAAAAAGAAGTAGTACCTTGTTAACTATGATACGATTGATGGTTATTTTTATCGACTTATCATTGTCCTTATGGGGATATGTTTTATAAAATATAGTACACAGTCTTAATAAAGTTCCTTCAAAATTAGTCTAAAAGACTCTATATGAAATATGAAATGGTAAAGAAACTCAATATCAATTATATAAAAGTATCTAACTTATATCAAGTTAGTCAAATATGATAAATTTAATCCTAAATCGAAAATGGATCAATTTATTGATTATCTTAAAAATAGGTTAGAATATTATTTCTACTTTTCTTCTGATCAAAGGATTTTGATTAGTAAGCATGAACACTTCTTAAAAGAAGAGTTTCTTGATAAAGAAAATGTGAGTAGAAATATTAAGTTGAAAAAAAAATCTTTTAAACTCCGAACTAACCAAACTGATACTAGAATATCCAATTAGCAGACTTCTATACCACTTAATCCGGTTCTAACCATAAATCAACTAGAGTTTTGAGACTCTGAGAAAGATATAGTTTCTTATTGAGCAAGATTTCAAATCTTACTTAGTGGGAACGTCAGATCATGGAGATTATTCAAAACCCTATAAAAAGGCAATTCTGAATAAGAATTCAGAAAAATGACTAAAGACAATAGATTCTAAAATAGAATTCATGTGCATAAACTAAGTCTGAACATTTGTCGATGCATTAGACAGAATAGTTCTTATTGATTGTAAGTCGATCTTCAAGAAAAAGATTGATAAGGATAGGTAGATAGAGACCTATAAAGTATGGTTAGTTGCGAAGGATTACACTTAAAAATTAGGGTTGGATTATAAAAAAATCTTCTTATCCGTGTCTATGATAAAATTCATTCGGATTATGCTAACCATAACATCATACTATGATTATAAGATTTGATAGATGGAGGTCGTTTCTTAATAGATACATTAAAGAAAACCTGTTTTTGAAATAGCCTGTAGGTTTTATATCATCTACTAAATCGAATAAAATATATAAGTTGCATTGATCTATATATAGTAATCTTTCAGAATTAGAATATTTGATTTGATAAGACAATCAAAGCAATTTTTTTTTTTTAAAATCCAGATGAATCTTGTATTTACAAGTAGGTTAAAGATCATGCAATTACAATCCTGATATTATATATAGATGATGTATTATTGATGAGAAATGACATGTGTAAGATGACAGAATTCAAACTCTGATCGTCCAAAACATTCTCCATAAAGGATTTAATGGATACTAATTATAATCTCCAGATACGGATCTATAGAGATAGATTGAAAAGGATAATTGCCTTATCCCAAAAACTGTATATTGAAAAATATTAAAAATTTTAGTATAGAGAAATCTAAGGGAAGTCTTTTGTCCTCCAATCAAGGTCTTTATCTTCTAAAAGATACGAGCCTACAAACTAATTCAGAGCGATAATGGATGTATAGTATATCATATGAGTCAACTATCGGTAACTTAATGTATGCTATATTATGTACATGACATGATATAGCATATGTGATAAGTATTATATGCAGATATCAAGCTAATCCTGAGAAGAAACACTGGGTTATAATGAAACTAATCCTTAAATACTTAAGCAGGATTAAAGATTTAATTCTGAATTATGGACTTCAAGAGCTGACTATTCATGAGTACTCAAATTTGGATTCCAAGCAAATGTAGATAATCGAAAATCTACGTTTGGTTTTATATTTCTGTGTAATAGAGGGGCTGTGAGTTGGAAGAGTTTCAAATAAACGATAACAGCCAATTCTACTACAGAAGCTGAATATATTGCAGTTTCAAAATCAGCTAAGGAAGTAGTTTAGATGTAAAAGTTATTATCTGAACTAAGTGTGGTTCCTAGCATATCTTGTCCGATAAGTGTATTCTGTAATAATAAAGATGCTATTGCACAAGTAAAGGAATCTATAGTACACCAGAAATCTAAATATATTAAATGAAAATATCATATTTTGAAAGTGCCTATTGATGCTGAAGAAATAGTTGTACAGAAGACACGTTCAACAAAAAATATAGCTGACCCTCTCACTAAAGCAATGACATTAAAGTAAATAGATTAGCATCTTAATAAGATGGGTATTAGATATAACAATGAATGGCTTTAGTATAAGTGAGAGTTTGTTGATCTTGTATGCCCTAAAATCATTTATGTTATTGATTTTTGGCGTTTTTTATTGAATTACTATTTACACATGTGCAGTACATGTTCATTAATAAATAAATCGCTTTAATTCATATGTATATATTGTTTTCTTCTATTGATCATACCAATAATTGAGTAAACGTATAAATGCCCTGATAATTTGATCATTTAAATAGTTTCTTACGAAGCCATATAACTGGGTATTGATATTATACAATAGGCACACTAGATCTCTGCGATGAATAACATAAGATAATATTAGTACGAGTAACATAATAATCATGTCATTAGGATATTAGTGTGGATTAACAATTAAAAAATTATTTTCAAATGTGATTATAAATATGATGAATGACACGAAAATATGATGTTAATGATTTGTCATATGATTCTACTAGTATGGTAATTGCTCATCGAACTTGAGAAGTCATCATCGTCTTTCGGTATAGATGCAAATGATTCATATGGTGTATAAATATGGGATTAATCATGTTTCGTATAAGAAGTTGAATTGATCATGTATTGTTTATATCAAAATACAAATGATAGTCAAGATAGGATCTATTGACTCGATATATAAGATATTAGCGTACCATTGATTCGATCCGAATTTGAATTCCCAGCTGAACATTGGTAATATCTAAAATAAAAGTCTTTGGCCAAAACAACTTAAAGTTACATGAAAGAGTTTCATGATAACAAATTCGGAACATATTGATCAAAAATCTGAGCAACCATTAAGTTTAAGGTTTTGACATCCGTGAGCCTTAACTCAATTCAAATTAGAAGAATGAAAAGAATTTATCCATACAAAATGTATAATCATACATAAAAGATTTGATAAAAACTTTTTTATTGTGGTTTAAGGGTATAACACATTACTAGATGTTAACAATATCGTTGAGTACCACAATGATTCGGAATGAGACCGATGAGATCAATTTCGCCTCATGACTAATTAACCCAAGATGTCACAATATAAACTTATGATCATTCTTGTTATTGGAGAGGAAAAATATTATCTGTAAGAGAGCTAACTGTCTCAGAAATAATATTTCACTGAAAAGTATAAACAATTTACGTGTTAAAAAGTTTAATGAATTGAGAGCTGTATTTAATGATCCAAAAGTGACTTATAGTAAGTTATAATATTCTATTAATATTTAAAAATATAAATAAAATTAAAATAAATTTGATCAAAATAAGTTTGACTGGACTTGAAACTTATTTATAATATTTCAAAATATATAAGTTTAAGTGTAATTTTGTATTTACTATTAAGAAACTTATTGAAAAAGTTTCAAGATCTATTTATCTTTGACTATAAAAATTAGGGGCACTTTAATAAATAGACAATTATTATAAAAAGGTTATTTTTTATTTTGATTTAATGATAATTTTTTATAATTATCAAAATCTGTCTCTCTCCTATTCTATCCATGGTCGACCATAGCTTAGATTGATCATAAAATTTTGATTTATTGAAGGCTTGATGATTTACAAACTAAACTTCATCAAAAGGTCACTAAAGGTTCATGATCTATAGAATTTTATGCTTATTTTTCATTTATTTTATATAATTTTGATGAATTTATGTTCTAAACCTTAACAAGTTTTAGATGCAATCGCACTTTATGTAACTAGGCCTTTTCATGGGTAGCGTCGTAGTTGACGGGTCCATAATTGCTTTCTCTTTATTAGCATTAAGAGTTTGACTTTCTTTCGGCCACGGCATTGCCACCATTTTTTGGGTTTCAGCTTCCCTAAAATTGTCATGAATCCAATTTTTTAGCAAGGCTAACTCCTTTTCTAGCATCTCCATTTTGCTGGCAACAATTTGTCTCTGTTGCTCCTTCTCATAACGTTCTCTCCTACTTTCTTCCAACTTTCTTGTCGTTTCATGATCTTCTCCTTCACTCGTTCTTGCTTGAGGTTGGCTTACAGACGGTGCAATAATGTTTAGGCAGAGGTTGTTTGTATTGTAGGACTCAGCCTTATGGTGTTGGTTTACAGTGTTTGTGAGGTTTTCCTCCCTTTTGCAGGATGCCTCCTGGTAGAATGATTCTAGTTGTTAATGGCCATGGATTCTAGGGGTGTTTAAAAGTGATTAAGGTGTTTTTACCAATAAACTTGGTGGTTAGTTTTTGTCCAATCCCCACAAACACTGCCAACTATCGATACCAGAAATTTCTGTAGCCTCCGACACCACACAAAATTTATCATTCTGGCTCAAGCATTGATAAGATGGCTATAAATTCTACAAGACAGAGAAAATGTTAGGGGTGCCAGGTATCCGACAAGAACTCTCTAACGTTCAAGTTAATTAATTGAATTTTAGAAAGAGAGAGAGAGAGACTAAACAACAAAATAATCGCGTAAGGTTCAAAATATTAAAATCCCATATACTTGGCCGCCTGGACAATTTAAAGGCTCAGGGGCGAGTAGGATAGTGCCATGTGTCTCTCTGATCTTCTGCCACGTATGATCACGTATAAGTAGATTAATGACATTATTTTTGGGTTTACACGTAACCTTGGGTTTAACATGTAATTGACATATAGATTAGGTGTTTACTGTATAACCTCATACATTATAGAGGATTAAGCACGTAACCCGATGCATTATGAAGGATTAAACACGTAACATTCGTAGTTTTGATGAGTGTCCCCATAATTGGCTCTACTTAATCCTTGTTACTGACCTTGTAGTCGGGTTCTTGCCCCTAAGGTTAATATTTGTATTTGTACCTTCAACCTAGGTTTATTTACTTCCGAAACTAGTCTCTGGATCCTGACAAGTTACTCTGGATTATGCACCATATTTGCCCTCCAATTGAGTTTTAAAGTCTCGACTAAAACTTAGACTGGCCTGGATAGCTTTGAGCATGGTTTCTTCATCGGTATTCTAAACTTGGGATTGGTATTCTGTTCTTGGGATCGGTAAGAATGCTAACTCACCATCTTGCTTGTCCTTACCCCAACATGATATGGCGAATAATCTAATTGTAAATGATAAGGAAACTGAAGTATCAACAGTCTTTAATTTGTATTAATCTCTCAAATCCCGATATTCATCAATCTGCTATTTTACTCAAACAGGTATCATACTCCATCTCTCACTCAAGATCAGTTTATTCTTTGTAGATAAAGTATACACAATTGAATAGTAGTTAATAGTTTGTTAATTTTGTGGTGACCTCTACGTTAACTTCATGTTTTAAAATTTTTTCTTTTTCAGGCATGCATGGATTCGGGATTTTGCTACCTCCTTCACAAAAGTTTGTTTGCAATGCAAAATGAGATTAAAAGATTGAAAGAATCAATGGGTCTAACAATTTTTTTTTTTTAATAAAATGTTCCATTTTATGTTTCCTTTTCAATTTTAACAAAATTTCCTTGTTCCATTTGTGAGAGGTAGAACATTCCAAAAATATCATTCAGTCATTTAGGAGTTTTATGACAGTGAAACCAGGTTCATGGAAGTGAGAGTATATCATTCTTACACAGTTCAAAACCCCAAGCTGCTATGTAAATCCGGTTGCCATGATACCATCCAGAACTTGAATGACAGTCAGAGATCAAGAATTCAATATATATTCTGATTAAAATCCTTGAAGTACTTGTGCTTAAGTGCTTCGTGAGCTGAAATTCGTTTACTTGGATCCAAGTGGAGCATTTTTTGGAAATATTAATTCAGGTAGAAACAATCAGAAGAATCAAAACTCTCACAGTTGTAACCATTCTATTTATTTTGAGCTGATATTCTCAAGTAATGGATAAAAGACATCATAACCTACATTTAGAAGATCAACTCCATCTGGTTCAAGACCCAGGACTACATTTGCAAGGTTCTGTGTAACAGAAGAAAGAATATTTAGTAACAAATATTTTTTAAAAATGGAAGAACAGGAATATGAGGGAGAAAATCTCAAAGTTCTGAGACCTTAGAATCTATAATAGGGAAATAACCAAGCCGTTTGCATAATGAAGTAAACTGAGGCAAACTTTCTTGATCTGGTGTACCCATGATGCTTCATACAAGAAGAAGGCTCAAACAAGATAAAGAATATCCGGAGAGAAATATTTCCACAAACACTGTTTTTTGGTAGAGGGTTTGACCAAATATTATACCTGATAATTTCTAACAATTGATCAATTTGACATCTACCATGGAACAAGTAATTATGAGACAACATCTCAGCAAATATGCAAGCCACAGCCCAAATATCAACTGCAGATATTTTCCGTCACCAAGTAGTAGCTCCAGGGCCATGTAGAAGAAAGTACCCACCTGGAGGAAGTACCAGTAATCAGGAAAGCACAATATATGAATAAAATACATGTTGGAAGAAAAGAACAACAACATGCTTATGCAACTTGTCATACAGAGCTTTTATAAACAAGCATATAAAATGTTTAATTCAATAGATATTCTTTCAGTGTCATTCTCATAAGTATCGAGAAAAGTAGCTCCCTGAAAAGAATAAAGTTATTAAATTTTTTGAAAAGAAAATATAATACTCTACTGGTTTTCTTGCATCAAACCTAAGTTGTTAAGTAAACAAAATAATTGTCAAGTTATGCAGATGTAAGTTTCTACGGCGTATCAAGATATAGTATGACTAAATTTAGCTTGGAAGTATACAAGGAATATCCACATAAACTGACAAATAGTGAGCTGATGAATCATAAAGTCATAAACATATTAAAATAACAAGGTGATTAAGCTAAAATCTTGACACCAATTCAGGGAAAATAGAAAACATACCTTGGCTGTTTATTCATTGAGAGGAACATCAAATGGCCTGGCCAATCCAAAATCTGCAATCTTCACAATATCATTACCTAAATCTATCAGCAAATTCTTTGGCTTCAAATCCCGGTGCAGAATTTTATGAGCATGGCAGTGAGCAACACCACAAAGAATATGATATTGATATTTCTGTGAAATGAAGATCAAGATGCTGTGTGGTATTTTGAACTTTCTTTATTATAGGATTTATAACTTTCATCAATAAACTATAGAGGACATAGAAGGGATACACAGAGTTACTTTGACAATTAACTCAGGCACACATATTATTAGTGGCATTTGAAATAAGAGAATCACAATTTCTTGTCAGTCTGAATGCAACTCAAATTCCCTCTGCCATACATGCTTTACACAACACTTGAAGAAAGCACATAATAATCTACAATCAAAGGAAGGCAACTGTGTTCTCTTGACACTTACATCAATTAAGTCATTTTAGACTTTAAGCAATTGTATTTCCTGTGAAATTATGACAATTTTAATTATTCTTAATAGTTTGTTATCAGTAATGGAAAAATTAATTTTAAAAGCCACTCAAAACAAAGGTTAATGGTTTCATTTAAAAAAAAAATTAAAAGTCAAACAAATGCAATGGGAAAACACTAAAATGGATAAAAATACCAAGATTATTGAGAAAGAAACATCAAATTCAATAAGCATAAAACAAAAAGAAGACACGTGCAAGCATTATTCATATGAATACATATGGTGTTACCCAAGTAAAATTTAGAACTCATGCTTCTAAGCTTCTTAATGAAGGTTCTATGGCCTAATCATGCTTGAAATGTAAGTTTTACATCCATAAACCCTAGACTAAATTCATTGAAAACAAGAGGAATCAAGATGACTAATCTTAAGCCTTTAGATGCTCACTTGCAGTGCTTTCAATTTTTTATGAAGATTAGAACCAAAACCATAGATCCCTCTTTACTTGACACCATCATTTTCCTCCCCATAATATGGCCGAAATTTTGGTGAGAGAAAAATGGAAAATCTCATTTTCCTTGCCAAAATAATTCAAAAATGAAAATCTTTATATTTTCATTTTTATTTTCCATTTATTTTATTAGATATTTATCTAATAAATATAATAAATAAATGAAAAAATGTGATACATAAAACTTATCATATGTATGTGCAATCAAGCAAAGTGGACCAATTGAATTAAAACACAAAATCAAAATATTATCAAATAATATAATGACGTGTGTCTTAATTGTGGGCATAAATAAAAATCAATTTTTATTCACTTATTTAACACTTAAATAAATGATATAATGGCCAAATTAATTAACAAATTAAGTAATATAATGGATTAAATAAAATCTATAATTTTTGAACAATTCCTATAATGCCCTTGGCACTTTTACACATAAGGGTAAATTGGTCTTTTTATCTAAATTAAACACTTTAATTTAGATTTTACCATTTTATATTAAAATCATATTCTAATATGTTTGATAATCAAAATTATCAAATTTAAATATGTAATTTACACTAAATTACATAAATTAAAGGCAAAATGATCATTTTGCACTAAATGAAATTATTTTATTTAATTTTCACTATTTTGACTTAAAAATCATATTTTAACATATTTTATAATCATTATTATCAAATTTTCAAGTTATTTACACTAAATAACTTTATGATATCAATATATCAACTCTTTAACACTTTAAAGAGTCAATGATACGTATAACCGTTATACGTATCGGTTTCGATCTATTCTATATTATAATATGGGTGCTAGCCCTCTCCTGATAATATTTTATCTCTCTCTCATATGAAGAAACGTTAGAGGATCTTGGTGGACATTAAAATTTTACCGTGACTCAATTATGAACATATACCGAACATTTCAACTTTGAACATTTTGGTTGCTCATCGACTATGGTTAGTATCTAGTAATGAGCCATAGTCCCTACGTCACGATGAAGAAGTATCTTCATCAAACCTATCATCGATTGCACGTAACATGTGAGTGATATCCTTCTATCGTCATATCCTAATCGAGATAAGGGTTCATGGATTGTCAAAAACCTAATCTCAATACTATTTCGAATTGTCGATCATATATCAACATTATGCGATGGCCATCGAATTATAATTAAGATATCATATTGACATTCAATTAGGATCTCGACTTAGACTGAGGCAACGATAATTCTCAATCCAATATGTCGAGTCAACAGATCCCCTCTTGACTGTCAACCGAACACCTATATAAACAAAATAT
>JAVXUL010161548.1:0-13344 GCA_035590515.1 Trichilia minutiflora | reverse complement strand
TCATCATCAATACGTGTTCTAAACATGCATATGAAAGTGAATGCATAAAATGCATGCCAATTCCGAGTTCTGACGTCTAACCAATACGCGACAATATTTAAAATCCTCGTTAAACCTTGAATTACTAAACTAACGTCGTTACGGATCCACATTACACCTAGAACGATACGTTTTAACTTGATTCCATAATTCTGACCTACGGACCCCACATATCCGTCAGAACAGTAATCGGAGTTACTGTTTACTATTACCCAAATTTCTCAAAATCGCAAATCTAACTTCCTACGACCTCCACGAGTCCCCTATAACCTACATTTCGCTTTAAGACTAAAATATACGGGCTAAATCTATGAAAATCCATCCGAAAATAATTACAAATCGAAATGCATAAATTAACAAAACGAATATGCAGACAAGTTAAAAACGTAGCTACAAACCTCGTGGTGTGGTCGGTTTCCTTCAATTTGGTCCGGAACACCAAAAGCCCCAATTTCTCCCTATGGAACTCTAACTTTTCTCTTTCAATTTTTGCCTCCTAGCGCCAAATCGAAGCTACCAACGCGTTCAGGAGGTCGAATGTAGCAAAGTGGTGGAAAGAAATCGAAGAAACGACGAAAAACGAAAAGTGTGTGTGTGTGAATCAAAGGAAGAATGAAGGAGGAAGGAAAGAAGAGGAGGAGGAGAAAAATCACTAAAATTCGGCCCCAGACCCCTTTTTATTAAAAAAGATGAAATTACCATTTTACCCTTAAGTTCCCTTAAGAGAGAAGCTTCTAGAAATGGGCATTTCCGTCATTTCGCATCGATTCGATCGAACGAATCGAAGATTCAGTCGACCAAACCACCCCTTCGATCGAACAAATAGTAACTTCGATCGATCGACTCCCTTGGTATGAATAGTACTCAGAGAGCTCGCAAATTATCGATCGAACGAACCATCATTCGATCGATCGAATCCCAAGTCGGTCGAACGAATCCCCTATTCGTTCGAATAAACCCGAAGCCACAAATTTCCAGAAAGTTCCCAATGATTTGGTCAAACGAATCCTTCATTTGGTCGACCGAACCAGCCAAAAAAATTCAAATTCTCACTTAATAGGCCCCACACGAGTCTAGGATCACACCCACAACCCCATGAAACACAAAATGAATGCAGGTGCAAGGACAGGAGAAGTAGAAAATGATAATTATACCATCGGGATGAGATACGGGTCGTTATACATATAGTGACATCCGTGATTCTCCTCAATGAGATTCACAGGTGGTCGAATCACAATCATATAATCTCATCAACATCACACCTTATACCTTCTCCCACCTATGAATCTCCACTCGCCTAGGCGACCTCTCTCTAAGTCCACCTTAGGCTACTACCCTATAGCTGCAATAAACCAATAACCTGGCTCTTATAGTCGTAATCACCAACATACATATGCATATGTGTATCCAATATATATCACAAGAACCATAATAATTAATAATTTATCATAATCTCATCACATCACAAAAGTTATACAAATATGACAATCCAAACATCATTAGCCTCTGGCTACAGCTTATACAAATACATTTCTTCTCAAACCACATATATATAAACAAACTCATGAAACAAAAGTAATAAACATAAGAGTTTAGCTTTTATAAACATCAATAAATAATAATAAAAGAAGCTAAAAATATTTTAAAGTAATAAAAACATAAAATGTTCACTCACAATATAGGGAGAGTATACACTCCTTATTGCTCTTCGTGTGATGTGGATCCCTTTTCAATATGTTTTGAGTCTAATTCATTCATAAATGAATAACTATATCAATATAAATGCTCTCATTAAAATAACTATACATACATAAATATGTTTGGACTCTAAAGTATCCAAATTCTTCGCAGAATTTTCAAAATTCATCTATCTAATCATTTTTTACTATCAAAACTTTATGAAAACTCAATTACAAAATTAATAAATACGTTTTGTCTTAATTTGAAATTTTTATCAAAAATTCTAATTTTATCCTTATTCCTCGTTTTTGAATTTTTTTTTCACCCATTCGACTTCTTATATTTCAATTCTATTACCAATTTTCATATTTTCAACTCAGTTTCATGAATTGTAGTCGAATTATACAAAATCCTTAAATTATAGGTTTGGATACTGTTCACATTATCCTAATTTTTTTCTACCAATAATTTTATCAAATTGATCGCATATAACACTTTTATATATCCTAAAAATGCAATAGAATTCAAAATTTTACAATTGAAAGTAATTTTAAATTAGGGACAGTAAATCCTAATTCATTCAACCTATCCAATACGTAAAATTAACACGTTAAATGGGTAGAAAAGCTTACTAATTATTGTATAATAGCTTTATAAAGCTTCAATTTGCTCTAAAATGGAAAATCCCTAATTTTTATTCTTGATTACTATTCAACCCATTTTTAAAATAGCTCTTCATTGAGAAAATAACTATATCATATTGAAGAGAACATCGAGAGGAATTG
Organism: Trichilia minutiflora; assembly: GCA_035590515.1. Taxonomy (NCBI): domain Eukaryota; kingdom Viridiplantae; phylum Streptophyta; class Magnoliopsida; order Sapindales; family Meliaceae; genus Trichilia; species Trichilia minutiflora. The sequence continues at coordinate 10,840 of JAVXUL010161548.1, read as the reverse complement.
AATAATGATGAGAGATTGTAAAATGACCGAACATTTTATCAAAAAAATGAAGGAGAACAGAGGAAGGGGAAATATTTTTGGTCTCTGCACGTTTCTAGCGAAGATAAGGAAAAGAAGCACAGTGATATGCTTTTAAATTATGCATGATTTGATGATTATCAATGAGGCCTTTGAAAAATTTAAAATTTAAAAAAAGTTTACAATTTTATTCTTTTTAAAAGAATTTTGTCCTCAAAATTATACGTATCTTAATATTGAAAGAGATGACGATGTTACTATTGCATCTGATGCTTGGGCTCCGAGGATATTTCTTTAATTGCTTTACTTCTCAATAATACTTTCACCATCGAAACAGTTTTACTTTGTAGTATTCATTCTTGTCGATCAAGAATAGTAACTGGTTGTACTTTACACTTTAAATCTTTATGTAACTTTATAAGAGTTGATTTGATGATGTGTAAGAGGTCGAAAATATACTCCATCAACATAGAGTTATGAAATATATCATGAACTTATTGCATCTCCGGTGGTAATTTCAATCTATACGCTACTGGGTCAATTCTCTCCGAGATTATGAAAGGCTCAATGAATCGAGGATAAAGTTTTCTTTAATTTCTAAATCAAATTACCCTTTTCCATGATGATATTTTCAAAAATACCTGTTCTTCCCTATCAAATTCTAAATCTCTTTGTCTATTATTTGAGTAAGATTTCTGTCTATCCTGTACTATCTTTGAGTAAGATTTCTGTCTATCCTGTACTATCTTTAATATTTCTCGGATAATCTTTACTTTCTCGGAGATGACTTTGATTCATTCTATATTATCATGTTTTGTTTCTCCCATCTCACCTCAGCATAAGGGTGTTCTACATTTTTTTTCATATAGGGCTTCATACGACGCCATCCCTATATTGTATTAATAGATGTTATTATAGGCAAATTCAATCAAAGGTAGGTATTTATTCCAACTATCCAAAAAATCCATCACACACCCTCTTAATATATCTTCAAGTATCTGAATCGTCCTTTTTGATTGTCCATTTGTCTGAAAAATACTGAGCTGAAGTTTAATCTCGTACCTATGGCTTTTTGAAGATTAGGTCAAAATTGATATGTAAATTAAAGATCTTAATCTGACACTATTATGACAGATACCCCATGCAATATGATATTTTTGCCACATATAATCTTGTCAGGTTCTTAATGAGATACTTAATTGTAATTGGTAGAAAGTGTATTGATTTAATTAACCTATCCACAATCACCCAGATTACATCATGCCTTACCTGAGTACGAGGTAAACCAACTACAAAATCTATAGTAATACGCTCTCACTTTCATTCTGGTATTGGTATGGTTAAAGTGTTCCTACTGATTTTTGATGTTTTGTTTTAATTTGCTGACATGTCAAATACCTGACCACGAACTCTGTAATATCTTTTTTTATTTCTGACTACCAATAGCTATCTCTGATGGTGCGGTATATTTTTGTGCTACCAGGACGTATAGCAAATGTGGAACAGTGAGCTTCTTCTAAAATTGCTTTCTCATCATTTTTGAATACGTATATTCTGCCCCTTAATGTTAAAAATCAGTCCTGTGTAATATAAAAATCCCCAACATTACCTTCTATGATACCTTGACAAGTTCTTATTAGTTCAGGATCGTACATCTGTTTCTCTTTTATTTGTTTACTTAATATTAACCTCACTATAAAATTAGCTAATATCAAGTCATCTTGGCCACACTCTAAGGTCACTCTCTGGCTTTTCAATTTTAACAACAATGAAAGATAGGCTGCTCTAGCATACACCACCATTACTGAAGATTTTCTAATCAAGGCATCCGCTATCACACTAGCCTTTTCAAGATGATAATCAATGATTAAATCATAATCTTTAATCAATTCAAGCAATCGTCTCTATCTTAAATTTAATTCTTACTATGTAAGCAAGTATTTCAAGCTTTTATGATCCGTAAAGATTTGACACTACTCTTCATTTAAATAATATCTTTAGGTTTTCAAGGTAAATATTACTGCAGTCAATTCCAAATCATGTATCGGATAATTCACCTCATATTTCTTTAGTTATCACAAAGCGTAAACAATCACCTTCTTATTCTGCATCAAAATAGAGCCTAACCCTTGCTTGAAAATATCACTGAATACTACATATCCTCTTCCCGGAGTAAGAAGTGCCAAAACTGAAGCTGATGTGAGACAATTCTTTAATTCCTGAAAACTTTACTCACATTCTTTATCCCACTCAAACTTAACATCCTTTCTTGTTAAATGAGATAGTGGGTTGACCAACAAAGAAAAACCTTCAATAAATCTTCTGTAGTAACCTGCTAAACCTATGAAGTTTCTAATTTCAGTAACATTCTTCGGTCTCTCCCATCGCACTATTGTTTTAACCTTGCAGGGATAAATAAAAATTCCTTCTTTTGAAATTATATGCCCTAAGAATACTATTTTTTAAAGCCAAAATTTATATTTCGAAAACTTGGTATATAATTTTCTTTCTTTCAAAGTCTGTAGTACAATCCTCAAGTGTTGTCCATGCTCCTTCTTGAATAAACCAAGATATCATCAATGAAAACAAACATGAACTTATCAAAATAAGGGTAGAATACTCAATTCATAAGGTCCATGAATACGATCGGGGTATTGATTAACCCAAACAGCATTACAAGAAACTTATAGTGCTCATAACGAGTTCTGAAAACTATCTTAGGTACATCACTCTCCTTGATACATAGTCGATAATATCCTAATCTTAAATCAATCTTCAAAAATACACTGACACCCTATAACTGATCAAATAAATCATCAATCCTCGATAGAGGATACTTATTCTTAATAATAACTCGATTCAGTTGACAATAATCTATACATAATCGAAGAGTCCCATTCTTCTTCTTTACAAACAATATTGGTGAACCTCAAAGTGATATACTTAGTTGAATAAATTTCTTATCTACTAAATCCTAAAGTATTGCCTAAGTTTAATAGGTGTCATACGATAAGGCGGCGTTGAGATTAGTGTAATACCCAGAATTAGATCAATACTGAAGTTAAATTCTTATTTTAGTAGTAATCTTGATAAATTATCTGAAAATACATTTGGGAACTCTTTTACTACTGAGACTTGATTGATTGAATACTCTGAGGCTGTATTGTTAACATAATGAGCTAGATACCCTCGATAACCCTTTCTTATCAACTTTTGAGCTTGCAATACTGAGAGTACACAACTAGACAAAATATTTTGCTCTTCAACAAACACAATTTTTGGTTCTCTAAATTTCTTGAATGTAACCTATTTAGTGAAACAATCTATCTCACTCGATGTCTCGATAACCAGTGCATTCTTAAAATAGCATCCAGATCTTCCAGCTTCAAAGGTATCAAGTCAGCTTCTAATTCAATCTCATTCACAACTATAAAACAATCTCTGAACACTATCTTTCTTAAAAGCTTTTATTCCAATAGGGTATGGATCACAATCTCCTGGTCTAATGATGATAACTCCCTATCACTACAACTGGGTTAACCTGAGCCTACTCTAGATTTAGGACTAACACTCTAGTCTGGATTCTGTCCTAATTACGTTGAGTACCTCATGATGCTGTTAATGGACTACCTACCCCTGATCTTCTATTACCTAAAATTGTAGCCTAATCAGCTGTTGACTGCTGTTAAAATGTAAGATGTCGATTTTTTTGACCATCTATCTCTGTTTTGCCTAACTTATGATATAATTTTTTTTATATGACCAGTCTGCCTATAATGATAACATGTTGGTGGTTGATGGCACAGACCTGAGTGATACTTTCTATAATTAATATATCAATTTATCCTCTGACTTTGACTCGAACCTTATGTTTGTTCTTAAGCTGATGATGCAAATCTCAATGGTTTCTGACCTTGAAAAGAAAATAGAGGGTTATTCGTAGGGTTGGTGGCATAAGTACTACTGGATAACTTTTCTTAGATGATTGTCCTACCTGTATGCTGATATCTTATTTTTTTTAAAGGAGCCTCTTGATTTTCTTTCTTCCATTAGCTTTTCTGCCCATAATGCCATCTAAATCATCTCCTTATATCCTTGATTACCTGTCATCATCATCTTTTCTTGAATTTCAAAGTCTAACCATTCCTCAAATTTTGCACATAATGTATCCTCATTCATAAACTCAGGTACAAACTCAACAACTCCCTCAATTAGATCTCATATTCTGTTACTATTTTTCTTAATTTTTTTAGTCTCAGAAATTCTTGTTTCTTCTGGATGCAGTGGAAAGAAGTATAATATTGATACTTAAATTCTTGAAGGAAGTTTGCCCTAAATAAGGGTGTAACTGACCTTACTTATACATTTTTCTACCATATGGTTATGCTTTCTTTTAACAATTGGGTTGCAGCCTTTAATTTAATCTCATCCTCTAGACCTATATCTTCTAAATCTTTTTTTATCTTCTTTAGCCACTGATTTGCCAACATTACATAAGTTGTTCCTTCAAAAGGTACACTCCCTAACTATCAGATTTCTTTAATTAACTTAGAAAGTTTTGAGACTGATCTAAAGAGTTTTGCAATCATCAAAATAATAGTGATCCTCAAAAATAGATATGAATAAGAGTAGGGATAAGAATATAAGGTGGCTCCTGGTTGCAGTTGGGCCTGAGCAAATCCTTGGGCATTCCAAAATGTCAAATAGGCAGCCCAAGGTTCTAGGTTCATGGGTGAAGGTATCCCTTTCCCATATGGTGGAAATATAGCTAGAAGAGGTGCTTAAGGCTCTTTGGGTTTGGGTTGAGGCATAAAAGAGGATACCCCTTCTTCAGTGTCAAGAATAATCTCTTTTTAGGGTCTACCTCGTCCTCTTTTAAGCCTCGAAGACATCGCTATTACAAAAAAATATAGAGGTTAATTTTTATATGTATTACGTTATGGTGATGTATTATGCGACCTGACTCACTTTATCTATTGAAAAAAATTTCAAAACCAATGAAATCATATATGAGAAACCTCATAAAATAGTTTAAAACAATTCTAAGTATTTTTAAAAATCTTTTCAAAATCAAATGCTTTAATTTCAATAAAATTATCACGCTCTGGCCCATGGACCACATAAGTGACAATCGTCACAAACTCTCACTATGTATTACATTACCCCTAAATACATACTGAGAGTCTGTAAGAACTATGAAAAACTTGTTTATCTAACAAATAATTCAAAACACTTTCAAATATCTTTCCAAATCACCCAAACTTTATAAAATTTCTCAATATCATCTCAAACACTACAACATATTTAAATCGCTTAATAATCCATAAAACAAATCAGGAAAAATATAAATATATAAGATTCAAGAGAATAATAATAATAATAATAAGTTTTAAAATTGTTTACAAAGTATAATTACAAAGCTCAAAACATTAAAATACAAATCACAAAAGCTCTAATAACCCAAGTGGGCTTAGATTAAATCAGGTGTGAGTCGAGTTAGAAATATACTTGCTCCCTCTTAAATTGAGAGTATTACCACCATGCAAAGTTGTTACACTAGCTTGGTGCTTGTTTTCCCTTAAATTGAAAAGTGAGGAGGGTGAGTATACGAAAGTATACTTCATGAGTAAACTAAAACATTTGTAATCAATAATACTTCTTGTTGGTGTGAGAATTGTCCATGGACCCTCCTCACAGCCAACTATGAATGACTCAGTTGGTGAGATGTGAGGGCGATGTGGCTATGATCGGATGATGAGTTTTCCACCAAAGAATGGCTGGATACTAAGTTGTTTTTAATGAAGCTTCACCTCCTAAGCTTGCAAAATAATAACACCTTCGGAGTGACGTCGGGTGGGGTTCTTGACAGAAAAACTTCAATGCCTAAGTCAAAAAATAATGAAGGAAGGTAATGTCGGTTTTGACAAACCAGAAAGAAATAAAGAAAGAAATTGAAATTGAATTTGGCTAAAGCTAAGAGTAAAAGTCACTGAAAATGTGTTGCTGAAGAAGAAAGTGTTTAGCTCCAGAAATATGGTGTTTGCCAAATCTCTCAATTAAAAAAAGATCGGATCTCGTTCTTATTGGAAAATGTTGTTGTTATATAGTGCTCCATGATAATGATTAGGCATCAGAGAATGGGAATGATAGGACGTCTGTCATGAAACAGAGTGTAGTCGCTTTTCATAAATATTCCTACTGACACATCTAAAGACAGCAAGCCTGACACCGTCATACCATCTAAAAATAATCAGAGGATGGGACGAATGTCTTTATGGTGGGGTAGCTACTTTGATAGTAGGCCTGCTGTCAGTGCTCATTCCCATTTTTAAATAGTGGGGGCACGTATCTGGTAGTTTCTAGGTAAGGTGTTGTCAGAGAGCTGAATACAGAAAGAAATCCTGCTTGTGATCGTGCTTGGTACCTGAGGGTCGGTACCTGGTACCTAGGGCAGGGATAGTCTGAGGGCTCCAGTAGCCTGACGCCTGAAGGCTGGGATGCATCCCCGATGATTGGGAGAACAGAGAAGATGAAGTTTCTAGGGAAGAGGACTACTTGAGACAAAAATGCCTGGGATGATAGAGTACCTAAGATGAGGATGTCTGGGACGAAAGAATTCTTGGGGCGAAAGGCGCTTGAGATAGCGGACGCCACGTATCCTGCTAACGAAGACTCCACGTGTTAGCCCTATATTTTTTTCCAAACATCTAGTACCCCAGTTTCTGGTGTGAGACTTGTAGAGCTCGTGCTAGAAAATCATGGCTGAGGCTATCTGGTTACCGAGGAGATTTTCAGGCTCAGGTGCCAAGGATTACTTGTGAGGACTCCCTGTTGAGGTGCTTAGCGTGCGATGATCTGAAAAATCCTATTTGATAGAATAGTTAATCTATCGATGACATGTCTTCCTCAGAGTTCCGGCTCTCAACCTCCTTAAATGTAGCCCATCAAACGTCATATCCTATCTGTCCCCAACTGTCACTGAATTGGCAGCTCCTCGCGTTTCAGGAGGATTTGAATGTTGGGTTAAGGGCGAGCCATGTGTCGAAACTATGGTGGTTAGAGATATGACCGTTCCTCAAGTTGCAAGGGCATTTATGGGGCTTGACACGTGGGTCTCCCCTAGCCGCTTAGATCAATGGCAAGGATTGCCTATTTTTCACTATAAATACCCCCCTCTTTCACCCGTTATTTTCACACCTTTCTCTTTTCACTGTTGTTTTTTTCCCTGGTGCTTTCTTTTTATCGCTTTCTACTTCCCGGTTTGCTTCTGCTTTTTCTTCTTCGTGCTATCTTTGCTTTCCTTATTTGTTTTTATGTTTTTGTAGGTGTTTGTGATTTGTAAAGAATGGCCAACAGAGGAGATTCGAGAGATGCTACTCGCTGGGAGGAGGCTTCTCACGCAGTTACCCCCACCCAGGAGAGAGGGGAAGATGAAAGAAATATCATCGGACAAACACGGGTCAGAGGACCAAACAAAACAGACTAGTTCTTGTCCATGATAATTAAGGCAAACCTTACCACTTATAAATGAATATTCAACATCCCCAGGAATGTGAGGATTAGATTTCCTCGAGTCGAAGATACTCCAAACACTTTGGAGCCAAAGGAGGTTGCCATCAATGAAGAACACCTATTACTGGGGGCAAGGTTCCCCCTTTAGTGCTACTTTGTTGAGATGTTTGAAACCTTTAGGATTCCCCCTACCAGCTTACCCTGAATAGCTGGAGGGTCCTAGAGATTCTATACGTTTTGAAGGCTACGGTGGGTTCTTGCGCCCCTACTCCAGACGAGGTATTATATCATTACACCCTCAAAAAGAATACCAATCAGTACCTGGGGTAGTATTACCTACAAATCTTCCCTGGGTATCAATTAAATTGAGAGGGACTCCTTCCTGTAATAAGGACTGAAAGGATCACTGGTTCGTGATCGACGGGGACTGGGTTGAAACCCTTAAGAGCACATTCCCACTATCTTCAAGAAATCGGGTAATACAAATTATGATTATATGAATAATTTTACCTTTGAGGATCCCTTTAACTGATCTTTGTTCATGCAGATATTAGAAGGGATCAGCAGGTCATACCAACGGACGTTGCTAATTTGTTGGACTCTCTGCCTGTGAAGGATGTCAGACACCTCCTGAGTACATACTCATTGGTGAGGCTCGGGTTGGTTTTGAAGGCCGCAACCAGAAGAAGCTAACAAAAGCAAGGGTGCACTTAAACAAAGGTAAGAATATTCGAACCACTTGCGAAATTTATATTTAGACTGCCTTTTCCTGACTAGCCTTCTTTACGTTTACGCAGCAGCAGGGACAGGAAGGACCTTGGTTGATAGGAAGCAGAGGGCAACCGATGTTTTAAAGGGGCTGCTCTCTAAAGGGGGATCAAAGCCCTCCAAACCGACTGTGCCCCAACCAAAGGCCCTAGGAGAAAAAGGACAGGGGCCTATAAAAGGGGACCAAAAGAAAACTCCTGAGAAGGAGGGCAAGAAAACGGTGCGTCCCAAGGAGTATGGCATCTCCTTCAAGGAGTCATCTTTAGAGAAAACAAGGAAGCGTCCCTCGAAGGATGACTAAGCTTAGGCAAAGGATAAGGGGAAGAGGCCTCTGGACAAGGATATAACTAAGGCGAGGAAGAAATGAAAAGTAGACATCCCATCTCGTCCAATCGATCACCAGTCGTAGAGGTTCCCGATCTGCGAGGAAGGCACAATGATCACCTAGGGCCCGGGATAGAAAACTCAAGCTTCCACAGGTCAGGACCAATAACAACAGTCTGACCCCAAAAAGGTTGTGGGTGACAAGGGTTCAGGCTTAAAGGTGAACAAAGACCTGAGACGGGGACAGGAGATCCGCCCCTTTTCAAGATCGAGGATCCCTTTCCCTAGGATACAGAGATAGTGGAAGATCTTGATGCAGTTATAGTGGAAGATCTCCCTGGGGAGAAGAGGGAGGCTTTCAGGCATCTTCTCTTGCTTATGAATTCTGCCCAGGAGGCAGTTTCCCCTAAAAAAAGTAGGGAGATGGAAAACTTATCTCCCAATGAAGCGCTTGATTATATGAGCCTCTATGCTTATCGGGTACGTTATCTTTGCTCTAAAATCAGTTAATATTTAACGAATACTTGAATAGATAAATGACTAGTCTTTTGTTTTACTGATGTAGAGTGCCTTCATTTTTGACATATTTATAAAAGACTTCAAGAATGCCATAACTATCCGACGAAGGGCCTTTGATGCAGTAAAGAAGTTGGAGAAAGGGCCCAAGAGGTGATCTCGACCATCTCGGAAAGCGCAGCCAAAGAAAGAGAGGAGTTTATGGTTAGGATTTCTGGCCTGGAGGGGAAGAAGTCCCAGTTACTCTAGGAGAAATCCCAATGAGTTGAGGAGGAGAAAGCAACCAAAGAGAGACTGTCAATGGCTGAGATCTGAGTCCAAACACTAAAAGTGGAAGGGGAAAATACTAAGAGGGTCAAGCTGAAAGCCCAGGATCAGTACAACAAGCTAATAACCTATGCCGAGCCTTGAAGAACGAAGACGATTGACTGAAAGAGTGTCATTCCATGCTCCTCTCGAGTTATACAGGGTTCAAAAAAAGGGTCAATACCCTTCGGGAAGAGTACAGATCCCTAGAAGAGGAGAACAAAACTCTGTAGTACTGTCTTGATGAGCAGTCTCAAAGTTATCAAGGCCTGGTATGACCAAGGAGTTGATGAGGGCGTAGATTTGACCAGTCACCTATTCCTCTAGGAGTACCTAGACCTATACCTGCACTGGCTTTTTGACCAACTGGGTTGTAATATCCCAGGTACCTCAAGGACGCACGCTGAACTCCCTGAGATGCCGACCTAAGAGATTAATCTTGTTTTCAAAGAAAAAAAATCCTAAGATGAAGATCAACCTGCCTGTTCACCTCAAGGACTTTCAGAAGCAACCCTTAGAGGTACTGGATCGCCTCGTCCTCAGGTGCAAACTGGTGATACTGGAGAAGTGCCCCCTTCCCAGGAGAAAGCAGAAGGTGATACCCCTGCCCAAGACTAAACAGATGGAGACGACCACCCCGAGTCGAAGACCAGGTGATGGAACTTTCTGAGTGACAAAGAGAGACTCTCCAATATATTCATTAGGACTTAGAAAAATTCCTGCAAACTTTTGTAAAGCTTAACCCCATTGTAATTCTTTTGTTTATGTATATAATCATATATAGAACACATGTACTTTTTCTCTTGAGTAATAAAAGATGAACCTTTTCCTCATTTTATTTCTTTGCAAATATTTTTCCTCTCCCAACTAATTTATGTTTTAAGTAAAGATTTCAACTTTTAACTTGAAAATAAATCAGCTGAATGTAATCACTAGCCATATTATGGGAATGGCTATGAACTCATCAAGGTCGGGAGTCCACGTGGGTGTGAGCTTCATACTTGACTTCACCCAAAACTTAAGGAACAAACTGACCAGGGTCATGGATCTTCACAGGTCTTCAAGTTTTGGGACCAAATTCGACCAAGGTTTTGTTAGTGTGTATGCCCTAGAAATCATTCGTGTTGTCGGTTTCAGGGCTTTTGATCTTATATAAATTTTATATTTATTAATAAAAGAAATTGTTCTTTATTTACATACATTAGCTGCTTTCTTTATTTTTCATTCAAATGAATATTGAATGTATGTAACTTGTCCGAATAATTTTATTTAATTGTTAAATAAATGATCAAATCGTACTCTACATACGTGGTGTTGATTGGGCAACTATATCACACAATAGGCACACTAGTTGTCGCCTAATGAGATTATATGATAATATATGTAGGCTGACAAT
>JAVXUL010161537.1:0-13345 GCA_035590515.1 Trichilia minutiflora | reverse complement strand
AGTTGTATAGTGGGATATCGATCCGACCCCCCAACCCCGAAGGTAAATGTTGTTGAAGGCCCTGACCCGAATGCAAGTTGGCAGCAAATAACTCGAGGGAGAATTCCTGACTGGTTGCTTGAGGCAGAGTGCCCGAGATGATTTGACCATCTTCCTGTTGGCATGACCAGCCTCTCGGCATAACACCGTATAAAGGAGAACTGTTGATACGTGCACTTGGTGGGCCTGAACGAGAGCACGGAGTGGCTCAGGCCTCGATAAAATCCCCCAACATATTCAAAATTGAGACTACAGCACCTATATCAATATGCAATGATTTTTTTATAGGTTTTTCATATTTTGTAGGTCGAATAAGGATTGAGACATTAAGAAATAACAAGGTTTGTGTGAAAGAGTTGAAAAGGGTTTTCAGGTGATGGAATATGTTGAACTTGTAATGAATCAAAAGATTGAGAAGAATTATCAAAGAATTGTCTTCTGTGCTATCTGTAGGTGGAAATTCTTGTCTTATCATAAAGAGAGTATTTAAAGTTTCTTGTTATTGTTTGAAAAAGATATACTCCATATTACAGTTTATTTTATCTGAAATAATTTGAGATATCATCTTCATGACTTCCTCCTGTTGATTTTTTTAACATTTTTTGGCGAAATGACCCTTCTTCTTGCAGATAAAACACTTATTTGCTTTGAAGTTGGTCTTTTTTCTTCTATTTTTTTTCAAAATTTTTAAATCATTGAGAAGGTCAATCATAGAGTTGGTGTTTTTAAAAATGACTTTTTCCCTTCTTTCGTTTGAAAGAACAATCACAATAAGAAGAATCTTCTTTACATTTTATCTTCAAGTCTTATTTGCCATAAACTTTTCTAATTTTCTTTTGGACAATTAGATAATTCTTTAAAAATTTAGAACTATTGCACGATTTTTAGAGTTGATAAAAAAGGTATTAAAAAAGATCTCCCAAAAAAACTTAGGCTAAATTTATTTTTTGCCATTCAATGAACTGAAGTTTTTCTGAACCAAAGGGATCAGGAAGTTGATTTAGATATGCCTACTTGAGATTCAGATCAATTCAAGGGCGGTAATTTATTGAACCATTTTGAAATACTTGCTAAGATCTTTTAGATTAAAAGAGTAACAGTTGAGTTTAAAAAACTTTTATCTGGCTCCATCTTCTACATATATTAGGCTTTTAAGGAATTCTAAGTAAATAAAGAACATAAACTGGTTTATATCCCCTGAGTTCATCACTTGAATTTGCTTGTATTCTCCAACTCGAAGCTGCCATTTTCTAAAAGAATCTGTCATTCTTGCTAAGAAGTTAAAAATTATGGTTTTAATTGAATTTTTTAGCTTGAGCATCTGGAAATTATATTATGATGTTCTTTTATGTATGCGATTTCTTTGTTTATTAATGTTACAATCATCAAATGTAAATAAATGGTGTTTCTTGTTCAAACCAATAATGTGTAAAAATATGCCTATAAGTGTAGGGGATTAAGTTTACAGCCTAATGAAAATAGAGTTGTCATGTCTGAGGAAATTATCAATTTAAAAAATACTGTTGCAACAAACGAAATTAAGCTCGAAAGCACACTCACCAAAAAATTAAACCACAATCAATTGAAACCTAGAGAATTGATTTCATCTGTGCTGAACTCTATTTCAAATGCTCTTTTAAATTAGCTATCGAATTAAGTTTATAAACCTAGAATTCATGCACTCGACTCCTCTCCCAAGCATGAGTCGATTCTATTCCCAAACCTAGTCTTAATATCCCTATAACAAGTTAAGTAAAAGAATGGATTCAAATCCAATTTATTCCAAAGGAATTTTTAGGATATCAACCGTTTTCCAACTAATTGATAAATTTAGTTGCATTATTCACTATCAATCTAAAATCCACTTTCCTAAGTGCTAAACTTTAGATTTATAATCATACAAACTATGGCCAACGAATTAAGAGCATTAAGAATTGAATAATACAAAAAAACTCAAATCATTTCATTCATTAATAACATACAGCATTCAAAACATCATCAAACAATAGACTACATGATCCTCCAGTTAGAAAATCGGTCTAACATGTTCTCAGTGAAAGAAACGTCATAATTAATAATACCTATATTTTAAAGCAAATAAATCAAAGATAAACAAAGAGAGAGAGAGAGAAAAACTCAATGGTTCTTTAATCCAATCTTCATATCTCTTTGTTGAATGTTGTCATCCACGAACTTGTCAAGTTTTTCACGTCTTCCAAGCAAATTTTGCAAGTGTATGCACCTCCTCTTCAATTAAGATAAGTCTTCTTTTTATATTAACACTTATAAGGTCAAGAGAGAAGAAAATGACATGAACTAGGCTCCAAAGAACACATTATGCTCAAGCTGGTGCTACAGTACCTATAGTTTTGTCCCTTGGCTTTCATGTAGTCTTAACTTCATGTAGTTTTAAATGCAAGTAGACTCTCCATAAAAGTTTTTGGCCTCAAAGTTAACTTTTCTATTCACTTTGAATAGCTGAATTTTGATAACTACACTTTAAGTTATGATTGTTTCTTCAAAAACTGCTCAAAATCAACCAACAATCGCACATTTAAGGAACTTTCGGAAAGATTTTTGAAATTCGATCCTAAATCACAAAAACAGCAAATAAACATTAGAACAACCTAGAAATGCTCGAAAACTACAAAATATAAATCAAGAATATTTAATAAAAATGACTTATCAAATTCTTCCAAACTCAGAATTTGTTAGTCCCAAATAAAACAAACCTAAAAGAGACAAAAAATCTTAATCCACTTCTGTAGGACTCAAAGTTGTATTTAATATATGCAATAAACCTTTTAAACCTCTAAGATGTCTTTAGTGGATGAATAAAGTTTTGTGAGAGTTTTCAAAGGATATACCCACAAAATGTTTATCATAAACTATCACAGACAATACTAAACAATCACATGTACAATAATTAAAACACACAATCACACACAAAGTTAAACACATATAAAACCAATCAATCAAATAACACAAACCCAATACGTGCTATTGATCTGATTCATGAAATACAATTCCAAAATATTGACATCAAACTCAAAACCTGACAAGTTATTCGTAATCTGTTGAACTTATATAAAATTTTTAAAAAACTCAAGTGAATATAAAATCGATCTAGGCTGCTAATCTACCCTTGTAAACAAATATCACCTTAATAAATTATGGCAAGACATTAACATATTCGAGCTTTTTTATTGTTATATTACTTTACTTTCTATTTAAGTTCTAATTAGTCTTTTTACGTGAATGTTCGACAATTATAGTACTAACCTCTAGTTATTTAGCATATAAGACACTTAGATTGCTTTGCATACTCTTATCTTAAGGAACAGTTTTATGTGAAAGCCAATACTTTTGATGCCAACTCCCAATTACTAAAAACCTCGAAATATTAGAGTAGTTTATTGCTTTTCTTTTTTTCTTTTCTTACCTGTTTTAAACTCACAAAATTAGCATCTAACATTTTTTTATAAAAAACAAGACACTCACAAGTCAGATTTTTATAATCGATTAAATTGAATTCTAAATTCATTTAAATTCTCCTATGTATGCATATTAACTTTTCAAACTATTAACGCAAATCCACTTCACATTTAACCTTATCCAATCTAAGTTCAATATAAATGAAAAAGACTCGTATTTCAATCACACTATTAAAAACTCTCATGGACACATGCATACAAATAAGCACACATGCAATCACTCAAAACAACACACAAAAATATTAACACAAATTAACTTCAAATTCAAATCAACTCTAAACACACACTCCTAAAAGAATAAAAAATTCTACAAGGCTAAATATATCTTACACAATAAAGTTTAAATTTTAAAAAAAGCTATAAAAAATCTAAACATCTAGAAACAACAATTCAACTAGGAATTCTACCTCCCAACTTAAATATAATATTGTCTGTAATACTCAAAATAGATATATAGCATAAAAAAAGAAAAAGAATCATACCTAGAAGACAAAAGCTAGCTCGTCTCTTAATCTGAGCTATCTCTAAGGTTATTTAAATATAGGGGTTGTGGATTAAAATGATGTTGTAGGTGAGGAGGGAGGAAGGCGTGGAAGGAGCTTAATATATGTCAATTTTAAATTGAGCTCCTATAAAGTGGATTAATTGTTCCAAAGATTGAAGGTAGTCATACTCAAATCATTGTCTATCTTTGAAAGCCACTATATTGCACTTGTATTACTGGATATCCTTATTTATCTCAAAGGTAACCTATTTATCTTATGCTTGGTATGGTTAACCAAGCTCCCTTCTCCACATGTGGTCAATTCTAACTTATTAATTCTTAAAGTTGTGCTATTGTTAATAATCGATTTTGGTTATAACACCTCATCGCCCAATGTATCAATTCTTGCTACAACTAATAATTCAATAATTAGGGATAGAAAAATCAACCATATATAAAAGTTATTAACAGTAAAGCAGATGGTGCTGGCTATCTATTATCCCACATCGATAGCTTTCCCTATTTTAATGGCATATATGATTAAGGCTTACTCTTTGATAACATCGATCAAATACGACGTGGAGCTTAGCTTGGCACAAATGAAGTGATGCCATAATATCATTATGCTAGTCAATTCTTTTGTAAAGAAGTGAGCTTTCACACCTCTTACCTCTATCCATTGCACCTATTTCTCATAAATTTTCACAGCCATCTTATCAAAATCAGTTGAACCTACAAGCTGAGAGAGCTTGTAAACCAATGGGATAGGGATCTTTTAAAAATTATTGTTAACTGAAGCCTCATAACTAATTTGCTTACCTTGACACATAGAAATGTGGCCATTCATATCGGTAGCATCTGTATGAAATTCATGCACAATTATCATGGTGACAACTTTAGGATACGTATAATAAGTCTCCTAATAATGTCTATAATTTCATAATCTAAGTTCGGTAACCTAGTTATCTTATCTAAGTCAACTGCTCATTCGTTTAGTCTAGTTCTTTTTATCATGGACTCATCGAATCAGTTTTTAGCTTCATCCAAGATAAAATAGGAGGACGAGCCCTTCTTAATTTCACTTTTCTTCAATCACTTTGTTATCTTCCTTCACATCATTATGATAAATCTCACTCACCTCATAGTTTTAAATATTTATACTGCCCAAACCCTTAGTTGCCTGACTCAAGCCTCTTTAAATGTTTAACCTAAATTAACTCTCATTAATCGCTTCACGCCACATCGTATAACTCTAATGAACTTAAATAAATAGTAATACAATACCACATTCAACTCTAACTAACTCAACCTAATAAGCCCTTTTAAACAAATTACTAACATTCTAGTAAAAAAAAACACTAATACTTTTATAAAAATCATTTTCCCTTATAATCAACTCACTACCAAAACAACCTCCTTTTGGTATATTCAAATTCAAAACATATACTCACATGAAAATGCATCAAACAATCAAATTTCCATACTCATAATTTTGGGTACTATTTATGCTATAGTAACTCAAATTACACTACATCACAAATTCTCATTCCTAATTTCTTTTCTCACAAAAAACAAAATTGCTATGATAAGATTTACTAGATGAGCTAGATTTTCTCCTCTTGTGCATTTCAAAGTTGGTATTGAAAAGGTTGAGAAATGATTTTTCTAAAGTATTAAAGTGATAGGAAATGTTGATTTTGGGTGAAGAAGATAAGAAAATAAAGAAGGGGAGAGGTTGGATTTGTGTTTACAAGAGAGTTTAAAGGTTGATTGTGTTGGGATTTTGGTGAATTTAGTGAGATTTTAAGAGACAAAAAAAAAGAGTTAGGGATTTTAAGAGAGAAAGAGTGAAATAGGTCTAAATGAGATGGAAAGGGTGTTTAATAGAAGGACAGAAGAAAGAAAACAAAAAAACAAAAAGGGTGATTTTGTTGGGCTTACTCTGTAGAGCCAAAAATTGGTATGTAACATAAGGTTCTCTACTTCGCACTATCTTTACATGAGCCCACGTTGTAGTGACAAGAAATGGCTCTACAGCACACAATCTTTTACCTTGTGCACGAGCTAGAACTATAACACCAAGGATTAGCTTTATAGTGCAAGGGTCTCTGCTCGTGCCTTGTAGGTGGCCTTGTTGTGAGGAAAATTTGATTCTTTACTCGACCTTCCAATCTCAACATCCTTGAACCTAAAAACAAGAAAAACAACACTTAAACATAAATTAAACACTCAAAACATATCAAAATATAAATTAAACTTAAACATAAATAGATTATCGAGTTGCTTCCCGATAAATGCTAAGTTTATCATCTTTAGCTAGATGGTGTTTATGCCCTTATGAAGGATTAGCAAACAAAACTGAAGAGAACATTTTTTAAAAGTTTTTATGGTCATACTTCAACCTCTAACCATTTACTTGGAAGTGCACCTAATATTTCTTTTCATTATTACTGCATCGTGTGGAAAAACCTTCTCATTCTTAAATGGTCTAAACCATCTCGAATGAAGTTTTTCAAGAAAAAGCTTCAACCTCGAATTAAAAATAAAACTTACTATACAAGTGCAAACACTCATAATAAAATCACTCTATCATGCCATTGCTTAGTCAAACCTTGAAGATTTTTGCACTCTCAAATGCATCATTTTGTAGTTCTTCTATTTCATTCGTTTAAAGCAATCTCTTTTTCCCTGAGACATTGAGATTAAAATTCAACTTCTTAATCACCCACAATGCCTTGTGTTCCAATTCAATCCATAAATGACAATTCTTACCAAATAACAATCGATACAGTGACGTTCTTATTAGTGTCTTATAAGCTTTCTTATATATCCAAAGAGCTTCATCCAGCCTTAAGCCTAATCCTTTTGACTTGAATTAACCGACTTCTCCAAGATTTTTTTAATCTCTCAATTTGAGATTTTTGTCTGGCTATTATTCTAAGGGTGGTAAGCTGAGGCGATTCCATACTTCACGTCATATTTTGCTAGTAAATTATTGATAAGGCTATTACAAAAGTGTGACCCCTCATCACTCACTTTTGAGAGTTCCAAATCAAGTGTAAATATTCTAGCGTAAGAAAGTTAGTGCTACTCGCATGTCATTTATTGGTGTCGCTATAACTTTAATCGATTTGCTCATATAGTCCACTGTTAGTAATATATATTGCTACCCTTTCGATGGTAAGAATGGTCCTATAGAGTCAATCTCCCATACATCAAATATCTTAATCTCAAGAATGTTTATAAAGGGCATTTTATGTCGCTTACAGGTGTTTCCAACCCTTTGGCACTAGTTGCATATCTTTATAAAGGTATATGAATCCTTAAACAAAGATGGACAAAAAATACGGATTGAAGTATGTTTACTACCATTTTTGTAGGCTCAAAATGCCCATTATAAGGTAATAAATTACATCTCCGAATAATCAAATCTAGACCTTGCTTGAAGAGTAATAGGTTATCCTATATATATAACTTGATATCATGCATGAATTTTTTTTTTAGTGAAATGAAAGGTCTAGGGGAAGCACTCTCTAAACAAGGTTATTTACTATATCAACATAGCAAGGCTAACTTTCTACAACCTTGAATAGATACTCATCCAGAAAAGTCTCTAGAATATATTTTTGTTAAGTAACTTAATCTAATTCCAACCTTGATAAATGATCTACTACAATATTTTGATTGCCCTTTTTATCCTTAATCTCAGTATCAAACTCTTGCAACAATAATATCTAGCAAATCAACCAAGGTTTAACATTTTTCTTTACAAAGAGATAACAGATTATTGCATGATCCATATATACCATTACCCTAAAACTAATAACATACCATAGCCAACAGCAATTCTTTTTTTGTAGTAGTGTAATTTTTATATGTATAATCTAAGGTTTGGCTCGTATAATAAATAACGTAGAATATCTTATCTCTTCACTGCCTCAAAACTGCTCTAACAATATAATCGCTCGCATTGTATATGATCTCAAACTTTTAATTTCAATTAGGTGTCATAATAATTGGAGCTAAGACCAACCTTTCCTTGATCACATCAAAAGCTTAGAGGCAATCTTGTCAAATATAAAATCGGCATCCTTCTCTAACAAATTGTATAACAGTTTAACAATCTTTAAAAAGTCATTGATAATCCTATGGTAGATCTAATATACCCTAAAAACTTCAAACCCCTTAACATTTTTGGGTGGTGAAAGCTTCTTTATAGCTGCAATCTTTGTCTGATCAATCTCAATCCCCCAAACCAAAATTTTATGACCTAAAACTATCCTTGATTGAACCAGAAAGTGGCATTTCTCTCAGTTCAATATAAGGTTATTAACTTGACATCTTTGAAGCACCAAGGAGAAGTTATGCAAGCACCTATCAAATGTTGATCCAAACACTAAAAAGTCATCCATAAATACTTTATCACCTTTTTTATCATATCTGAAAAAATTAACATCATATAATATTGAAAAGCATATGAAGGATTGTATAAGCTGAAGGGTATTCTTTTAAAGGCAAAAGCTTCATACAAGCATATGAAAGTAGTTTTCTTTTGATCTTCAGGTGAAATGATGACATGATTATACTCTGAATATCCATCTAAAAAATAATAATACTCATACTCAGCTATCCTATTAAGGATTGATCTATGAAGAGCAGTAGGAAGTCATCTTTTTAGTGGCCTTATTAAGTTTCCTATAACTTATGCAAACCCTGTAACTAATCATTGTCCTTGTAGATACCATTTTCTAATTTTAATCCTTAACAATAGTCATACCTTTTTCAGATATCATATAAATAATCTTTATTTTAAGAAACTTTAATATCTTCACTCTAACCACTTTTGTCAGGGGTGGGTTTAATCTTTGTTGAGGTTTTATGGATAATGAGTATGAATCCTCCGTTAAAATCTTATGCATCACCATTGACTGTCTAATTCCTATTATATTTAAAATCGACCATCCCATTGTTATTTGATATTCCCTCAACACTCAAATTAATTTGTCTCTTTAAGAGCACTCAAAGATGATGAAATAATTATCGAATAAGTGCCATTATCTCTCAAGAAAGTATACTTTAGATTTTCAAACAGTTGTTTTAATTCTTATTTGGGTTGTATCTCACCTTCATTAGCTTCTTAACCCAACTCTTTAATAGTCTTCATTCTTCTAGGCTCATTTTATGAAGCTTCTAAAACATGAATACAAAACTCAATTTCTTCATAACCCAACTCACAATCATCCACCTATAGTATCATCAAACACTACTATAATGGATTAACTTTCTTTGCACTCGATTGAACATTTTGTGCACATTCTTTTATTACATCTACTCTCTTACATAAAGCATAGTAAGCAAAAAAATTACACAGACTTATAGATGTCAAAGTTACCTCATCTTTATACCTACAAAGTTAATCTTCCCTCTTATACATTTATTAAAGCCCTTCTTATGGCTAAGAAGGGTCTTCTCAATATAATCAAAATGTTATGATCTTCATCTACATTGAGCATTATAAAATCAGCTGAAAAAAAATGAATTTCTCAATCTTCGCTAAACATCTTCCAATATCCCCTTTGGATAAGTCAATGACCTATCTGCCAATTGTAATGTTATGACAAATGACTTAATTTCTTCTATCCCTAGCTTGTCAAAAGACCAATAATGAGATCAAATTTATGTTTGCTCCTAAATCACATAAGACTCATGTAAAATAAGAAGTTCCAATATTATATGGGATTGTAAAACTCCTCGAGTCCTTAAGCTTTTATAGAACTTTCTTTTTAGGATGGCATTACATTCTTCAATCAAGTTCACCATTTCAAATTCCCCTAGTATTCATTTCTTGGATAAGATCTCCTTCATGAACTTAACATAACTAGACATTTGTTCAAGTGCTTTGACAAATAAAATGTTTATCTAAATTTTCTTGAATATCTCTAAGAACTTTAAGAATTAAGCTTCACCCTTCTATTTTTAGAATCACTGAGGGCATGACAAGATAAGCTTAAAGTCAGTAGCTTTTGAACTTACTGCTGATGTTGCTCCTCTTGTTTCTCACTCTCTTCAGCTTGTCTCATGGTATCCTTCTCTTTGCCGTCCCTGATAAGCTTGATTACTTGACTATCTTTCACTTTATTTTCTTTATCCCTTGCCCCCTTAACTGAATTTCCACTTCTCAATACGATAGCCTTGCAATGCTTATTAGGGTTAACCTCTATATCACTAAAAAAAAATTTTTGTTGTTGAGACCTTAATTCCACCACTTATTATCCAATATAAACTTTCAATAAATTCATCAAAGGCCCCATGTATAAGTTTCTAAACCATCAATCTAAAAATCTATTTGCTTAAATCGATTTCTTGTCTAAAAAATAAATATGCCTAAAAGATCCTTAATAAGCAGCTTCTTTTCTGCTTGAGGATGAGAATACTCTAGAAGAAGTTGTAAGACATTCTTATTATTACCATATAAAAAATTCTCATGATTTTGCATGCCTGAATGATAGGTATTAGGCAATTGATTACCCTAATAGCTAAAATTTCTATTGTTGATAAACTGAGCTTACTCTATTTCTGGCTCTTTTTTTAAACTTAAAGTACTAGTCATATATGTCAACTCACTTGGCAATGTTCTTTGAATTGTGAATGCTATAAACTGATTTGATAATGTAGTTATCTGAGCGGATAAGGCAAATAACTAATCAACCTCAAATAACCCCATAGCTTTCTTGACTAAAACTCTATTACTTAGCTACTGATAGCTATTGAAGGCTATGTCATCAATTAAAGTAAATGTCTCTTGAGTTATTTTAGATATGAGAGCTCTATATACTGCAATATCTAAAAGTTTATTGATTTACCTATTCAAACTATTATAAAATTATTGGACTTGAAACCAATCCTAATATCTATATTGTAGGCGTCAATAAAGAAGATCCTTGAATCTTTACCAAACTTGATACAAGGACTCTAACTCTTGTTGCCTAAAGTTCGAATTTCTATTTTAAGGATGGTTATCTCTTCGATGATTGAAAAACTTTAACAATAGCACCTCAGTCATCTTTGCTCATTTAATGATACTTTTATGTGGTAACAATTGCAAGCAGCTCCTCACCTTATCCTTTAGAGAGAATGGGAAAAAGCGTAATCTAATAGCATCATCGAGCACCCTACTTATCTTGATAGTGTCATACATCTTTAAAATTTTCATAAGATAGACATTTGGATCCTTCACTAGTGAGCCCCAAATTAATTTTATTATACCATACTAATCAGTGTTGGCTTCAACTCTTGTTAAAAGTTGCTATTATTTGCATTGATTTGCATTGTTGCTATTATTTGCATTGTTGCTATTATTTACATTGATCAATACTGAAATAATTCTCATTCACTACTGGTCAGAAGAAATCTTGAATGGCCTTTTGATCTTTGTTATCCTCGACTATAATGTTTCCTTCACCTCTACGAGCTGCTCTAATCCCTCGAAGTATTCTCTCTATTTTTTGACCAAACTTAGCAATCTCAAAGCTTTATGTTTAGCACATAAAACCTAAAATACACTCAAACTCCACAAGAAAAATAATATGAAGGTAAAGAAAAATAAATCTAAATTACGACTAAAGTTAGTTCGACAATAGTATTAATAGAAATTAAAAACAAACTTTTCCTAGCAACAATAGCAAAATCTTGTTCAAACTAATAACAACATGCAAAAATATGCTTGTAAGTAGAGTTGTCATATTTGAAAAAATTGTCAACTTCTGTCAATTTTTATAATTGAATTAAAACTAAGTTTTATCTAAATAACTAAGAATAAGGATAATTTAATCTAATCCAAAAACTACTATTTCAACAAAAGAAATTAAACTCAAAAACACATACTTACTAGAAAATTGAACCTCAATCAATTCAAACCTAGAGAATTGACTTCATCTATGTTGGAGTCTATTTTAAATGCTATTTTAAATCAACTATTGAATTAAGTTTATGCAGTTAGAATTCATATACTTGACTCCTCTTCTGAGTATGATTCGATTCTATTCCCAAACCTAACTTTAATATTTCTATTACAAGTTAAGTAAAAAAAGAGCATTAAAATCCAATTCATTCTAAAGGTGTTTTTAGGATGTCAATCATTTTTTAGCTAATAAATGAACCTAATTGCATTATTCACTATCCAATCTAAAATCTACTTTTCCAAGTGCAAAATCTTAGATTTATAATCGTTCAAATGATGGCTAATGAATTCAATGTATTAAGAATTGAATAATAAACATAAACTTAAATCAATTCATTTATTAATAACATATAGCATTCAAAACATCAATCTAAGCAAATGATGACATCAATCTTTTAGTTATAAAATTAGCATAACGTGTTTTTAGTTAAAGAAACATCATAATTAACTCTGCCCATAGTTTACAAGAAATAAATCAAAGATAAACAAAGAGAGAGAAAGAAAATTCAATGGTTCTTTAATCCAATCTTTGTGTCTTTTTGTTGAATTGTTGAAATCCATGAACCTGTCAAGTTTTCCACATCTTCTAAGCAAATTTTACAAGTGTCTGCTCTTTCTCTTCAACCAAGATAAGTCTTTTTTTTTATATATATACTAATACTTTTGGGGTTAAGATAGGAGAAAATGACAAGAATTGGGCTCCAAAGAACACATCATGCTTGGGATGGCGTTACAGCACCAAGGTTTCTATCTTGTACTAGCTTTTAGATGCTAGCACAGCAACGTCTAATTTGGGGCTACAATGCCAATGATTTTGTCCCTTGGCTTTCATATAGTCTTAACTTTGTGTAGATGCTCTATTTTGACACTCTTAACAACTTCAAATGCAAATATACTCTTTATGAGCATTTTTTGCATTGAAGTAAACTTTTCAATGCACTTAAATCCCTGAATTCCAATAATTGTATGTCATGTTATGGTTGCTTCTTCAAAGAATTCTCAAAATTAAATAATAATTGCACACTTGAGAAACTTTTTGAAAGAGTTTTGAAAATTCAATCCTAAATCACAAAAGCAACAAACAAAAATAAAAAAAAACCCAAAAATACTTAAAAACTAACAAATATAAATCTAGAAGATTTAATAAAAATAACTCATTATTTCTTATAAGAGAGATACATGGTTTGAATAGGTGAAGGTTTAATAAGTGTTGAGTTAGTAGGATCTTCTTTATCAGAAAGATCTTGAATAACAGATTGGGATTGGTGAGTTTGAAAAGATTTTGGTTGATGAGTGATGAGTACATAAAAGTGTATGTGTATTAAGGTTAAATTTATCATTTTACACTTCAAAGTATGATTAACTCTC
>JAVXUL010161526.1:0-12809 GCA_035590515.1 Trichilia minutiflora | reverse complement strand
AAAAATTCCCTTAATCGTAAATTTTTTTGACTTAAATATTAGAGTATTTTTATCAGAAATTCTATTTTATCTTTTCGTGTTTTCAGATAAAGGTAGTTGAGGTAAGGAATACATAGACCTCGAGACCTAAGTTTGCTATAGGAGATTATTTTTTGCATACACAAAGTAATGTAAGTTACGGAGTTCATAATAGGAGAGGACTCATAAGCTTGAGACAAGCCAATCTAAAACCATTTTAAAATTCCATTTGGTGGTGATAGATAGGTGAGTTAACTAATAATATAATTATTACAAAAACAAAGATTTTTAGTATGTGAAAAAGTTGACTAATAACAATTGTTAAGTGAGTCCAAGACAACAAAAAATGGTTGGAAGTACAAATCATTATGATTTGTTTATATTTGAAAATATTTTAGTCCTTAAATGGTCTAGAGAATTGAAAATTCAAAATTATTTTAATTTTAAAAATTAAAATAATATGTATAAAAATTCAGTATTTTTTAACAATGCAAAAAAAAAAAAAAGAAGCAAAGATTTTATTAGAAAAAAACTTAGCTAATTAAATTAAAATTTTTTATTTAACCCAATTAAAAGATTTAATTTGTATGAATCATTATTTGTTTAATACCAATAATGACAGACGTTTCAGTATGATGAAGATACATATGAATCTATGATTGGAAATTCATTAATAGTATGATTTTCGTAGGCATCCAATTCTCTCAATATTTATATCTTTGCTGCTAAATAATTAGAGATCTATAATTCTTTTTGTTATTCTGAGATTGCAGTCTTACAACAATTTTAGGTATTTTATTCTGGAGTTATAATGCCTTGTAATTTTGCTGCAATCGGACACTTTATTCGGCTTCTTCACTACTAAAATATTCAGAATTCCATAAGAGTCGATTAGTCTTTCTGTTGTTCTAAGATTACACTGCCTTTTAACTTGGTTACAATAAAATACTTTCTTTGATCATTCTCTAAGATTGTTGTATTTAAAGTGTAATATTACGTACAGCAATTTCAGCTATTATTTTTGCTTTTTGACCTTGCGGCAATAAGATATTTCCCTAAATAGTGGTAAGAATAGGTTTTAAGAACTACGCTTTGTATATCTTAATTTTAGTTTTAACTTTTATGTTATATGTTTTTTTTTTAATTTTAATATATACAGTAAAAAAAATATAAATTTTTATCTTTTTAAATTATAACATCCAATTAAATATAAAATTAATATTAATAATAATTATTTAATATATTTAAAAATTATTTAAAATTCATTAATTATTCTAAACTCTTATAAAAAATATATTTATTCAAATCAAATACAAATCTAAACTAAAAACAATAATCAAACAAACGTATTTTTAACCATCCAAAGACAACCGTGGAGGCTCATGTTTTGTTAATGTTGACATGTTGTAACTTTAAACGCTATTCTTCTTACTGCTAATGCTCTTGATGCGGCTGCTAACAGTACTGATGTTACATCTGATTCTGCTTTAATAACTGCTGTCAAATCCTTGACAGATGTTTCAAAAATTGAGCCATTCGGAGAAAGACACTTAAGAGGTGAAGAGACAGAAATCTCATGACACTCCCTTGTGTGTGTGTGTGTGTGATATACATAATTGGGCCACGTTTTGTTCTTTTCATTTTAAGCTTTCGATATCTTGAATTTTAAATTCAAAATCAAGTTACAGTTTTAAGTTTAATAGGAAAATAAGGATTTTTACCATGTGATTAAGTTAACTAATAATAACAGGCACTCTTAAATGATTGTCTAGATAAGTGTTTTAACTGTTCTGATAGCTGTTTAAAGAGTTACATATGATTTATAAATACAAGATTCGATCGGCATTCAATATATTCAATCTTAAAAGCTATTTTTCAACCAACAATGGCAGAAATTCATATTCTTAATGCTAATGTTTCTGTTGCTCCTTCTAACATTACTCATATTACATCTAATTCTGCTTTAATGGTTGCCGTTAAATCCTTGTCTAATGTTCCAAAAATTGAACCATTTCAGGGAAGATAACTCCTATGGATGAACAGACCCTTTCTCACATGTGTAAGATAGATCATTGGGACATGTTTTGCTCCGTGTTTTTGGGGGTTAATATCTTGAATTTTAAATTCAAAATTAAGTTATATTTTTATGCTTATCAGAATTAAGATACTCTCTTAGAGGGTTAAAAATTGCTTTTAAAGACAGTGTCTTAGACACTTTGCCTTTATAAAATCTATCATTTTATTCTCATTCAAAACTTAATTCTCCCCAATGATGAACTCTTCCTTCAATCGAGATTTAATTAAGAATAAATAAACTTAACTTAGAGTGTTGATGTATTTCCTAATTAAAACATGTCATCTTAATTTTTTTTTGGGTAATTATACAATACTTTTTCTTTTTATTTCTAATTTAAATCTATTAAAGCTTCTAAATTTAAATTTTTAAATCTTACATTTTTTTGTTTCATATATATAAATATATATATAATAAATCCGACCGAGCAACTATTGTCGCCATGTTGAAATTTTGTTAGGACGCGAGTTATTGAGTTTCCATTAATCTTATCTTGTGTGCAAGTATTCCTTATTTGCGTGTGGAGTCGGTCGTGAATTAAGGTATGCCGCAGCGTATGTTCTTGGAGCTTTGCGAGAGGTGACGAGGGAGAGATATGACGTAGGGATGGCTTCGTGAAATAATGACAAGGAGGGAATACTCCAATATCAGCTTGAAAATGTTAGCCATGGAATTGGGGCTTAACTCTTAAGGGAAGTTGTTGGGTAAAGGAACTGGATCGAGTTGAATTGGGCCAATCTTTTTTGAAAGCCCATGAATTAATGAGTTAATACTTCAAGCTCTGAAAGCACAAAATTGAAACCTTGAGGCGAAGAGTTCACTTGTCGATTGATTATGAATTTATGAGAGGGATTAATATAATGTTATGAAAGAGCTAATTTGTCTACTGTTGCAATGAAAGTTGGTATTATCATTATTAATGACCTATATACGGGTTTCATATTTGCGTTTGGATTGCTTGGTTATAGCAGGATGGTTAAGACTAGATAGCAACCAACTCTAGCGGCCCATCACTTAAGAAATAGAAAAATCGTTGCGGAATTTACTCCTCTCCAATTCATATTTCTACCAGCCATTCTTTGTTTTTTGAATGCATTTGCTAGAATCAAGATAGAGATAGCTTTTCCATTGCAAGGGCGGAAAAAAAAATGTAGATTGAACTTGGATATCAAAATACAAATGTAGCAAATCTAGATTTACTAAAAAATGTTGCATTAAAACGTCTTTATATATAAGATAATATAGCTTGAGATTATTGAAAAAAAATCTTGAAATATACTTTTTATTCAATAATTTAGCACATCAAAATGGAATCTTTATAGTGAATAATATAATATTAACATAATGATTTGACACAATAAAAATATATTTGAAACGGAAGAAGTGATTAGATAATCAAATTAAAGCTTGAAATCTATCAAATAAAATTATAAAAATTCTAAAATTTGAGAGAATTTTAATTCAGACTAAAACAAAGTTCTAAAGATTATTTTCTAGGGTTTTAAGCCCTTTAAATATATAGAATTAGGATTTGTAAAATGATTAAATTGACCATAAAACACATAAAGAACAATGGATCTAAAAGGATAAAATTGTAATGTCAAAAGAATATGTCCAATGCAAATTGAGAAGAGGAATTTAGCACTGGTTGTGCTATAGAACTAGAAGTGACTCCTAATTGTAAGAGGGATTTGGCTCCAAACTTATTCAGGTTGTATCTTGAAAAGATTCAACTTGAATCCTACATCGGTCTTGACATGTTTGGTGTTAGTCTATCAACTCTCATGTCATTTCTTCCTTCTTGTGAAAGACTCGATTTTAAGTCTACTGAATTATCTAGATAATAATCATAGATATCTAAAATATTAAGATTGATGATATGTTCATAGAGTTCGATAAATCAATGACATAAGCATTGTCAATAATCATCCTAAAACCTTGAATGAATTAAATTTCCTTTATTGTAGCTTGCTATACTGACCAACCGTAACCCTCTCATTGCAAAGAAGCACTAAAACTTCATCTCCCACGTTGAATATCTTCTTGTACCTACGTTTGTCCACTTGGGCCTCATCTTGAGTGTTTGATGATTCAATTTACTTCCAAACCTTCGCTTACACTATTTGTACTTCTTTCGTTAAGTTTTAAATTGCTATACTATTCTTTGATGCCTTAGATAGCATATGGAGGTCTAGAGTAAGGTTAAGTACCTTTCAATATACCACATCAAATGAAGATTGCTTGATCAAGGTATGGATGGTGTTGTTATAGGCAAACTCGACTTGTGCCAATGCTATGTCCCATTGTTTAGGTTTGTCTTTACAAATATTTTCGAGGATGCTCCTAAGGTTCTTATTTACTATCTCTGTTTGACCGTCAGTTTGAGGGTGCGTTGTACTACTATCTTGTCAAGTTAATTTAAATTGGTATCGCAAATCTTTCCAAAATGCGCTAAAAAATTGGGTGTCACATTTAGAAGTAATGGTCTTTAAAACTCCGTGTAAATGAGCCACCTCGACAAAGAAAAATCGCATCACATGAGATGTATCCAATATCCTCTTATATGGTATAAAATGCACCATTTTAGAAAACTTATCAACCACCAAAAACTGAGTCAGCGCCATATTGGGTACGTGACAACTTGAGAATAAAGTGTATTGACAAATTTTCTCATATGTCTTATGGCACTAAGAGTGGTGTATAAAGTTTTGTAATCTACATCGTGCCTTTCACTGTCTAACACACATAACATCGTTATACCAAGCACCCACATCTCGCTTTATCTTTGACTAATAATGCCTCTTGACCATGGTCGTTATGGTTTTGTCATGCCTAAGGTATCCAGCTAGCCTATCAGTATGTAAATCTCAGATGAGCTTCTCTTTCAAGAAAGAGTCTGTAAGAAAAAATTGGTTGCCTTTTATTATGAGTCCCTTAGAAATGTAATAATCTTCAACCACTACTCTACTATGCAATCCAGCCCATACTCAATTGAAGACTTTCATATACTTGAACCTCGTTATCTCAGCATATAGGGTAGTAATAATGGCTACGCATTGACTCAATGCATCTATCACCCTATTAACAGTCCTCGACTTGTGTATTAACTTATATAAAAAATTCTAAAGATAAGTACATCACTGGTCGTGTATGTCACTATTTATCTATCTTTAACTACTTAAATACTTCAAAGACTTATGGTCAGAGTAAAGAAGAAACTTTTTGTCCTCCAAGTAGTGCTCCTATATCTTTAGACTTGAATTACGGAGTAAAACTCTTTGTTATAAATGAACCATTTCTTGCATGCCTCACTCAACTTTTCTCTAAAAATCTTTTATCTTATGACAATATAGCTCTTATGCCAATCTCACTAGTATTGTACTCTACCTTAAATAGTTTATCAAAATTTTGAAAGCCCAATACTAGAGTGGTAACTTCTCTTAATGGTGGCAAACATCTCATCGACTTCTATATTTCAGTTAAATCCCTCCTTCTTCAAGTATTCGATCATCTAAGCCATAATTGCTATAATGAAGTGCCTATAAAATATGACTAACCTATGGAAGCTTCAAACCTTTCCCACGATCTTGGACGTTGGCCAATCTTTAAACACTTTTACCTTGTCTTCATCCATATAAATTCCTTGACCTTCAACTGTAAATTCCAAAAATAGTAATTTGTCAATAATAAACACATATTTCTTCAAATTAGTGTACAATTTATTCTCCTTCAAGACCAATAAAACTCTCTTCAATTGCTCATGTATATATCACGACTCTTACTATAGACTAATATATTGCTAAAATAAATTACAATAAAATCCCCAATAAATGATACAATAAAATCTCCAATAAATGATCTTAAGACTTAGTTTATCACCCTCATAAATATGTCAGGGGCACTAGATAATCCTTATAAATATGTCAGGGGCATTAGATAATCTGAACGGCATCACGAGTCACTTAAACAACTTATCTCAAGTCTTGAATGTTGTTTTTCACTCATCTTCTAGCCTAATTTGAATATATAGGTTCAATTTTAAGAACACAACAAAACTACTTGGTTGATCAAGTATGTTGTCAAGTCTTAGGATTGAAAACTTGTAACCCACGATAATCTTATTGATTACATGGTTGTCGACACATATCCTTCAATTTCTATCCTTCTTCGATATTAATAAAGCTAACACTACATATGGGCTTAGACTATCTTTGATGTATCCCCTTTGAATTAACTCTTTTATCATCTCCCTCAATATTTCATTTTCTTTTGGGCTTATTTGATAATGTGACAAGTTTGGTCAATTCATCATAAGAATTAAATCAATCTGGTGTTGTATATGATGGAATAATAGAAGTTCTTCAGGTAGTTTCTTGGGAGAGACATTCTAAAATTTCTTTAGAATGGGTGTAATCTCTTTTGAAATGGTGTTGGCTTTACATGTACTTTGCATGTGTCTTTAACCTCTCATTTCATTTTCCAACTAGCATGTATCAAAGCTATCACTACTTTCTCCTCCGCTTTCTTTTTCATTGGTTTTTTATCCCTAGGCCCCTAAACATAAGTTTCCTATCCGTTGTAAATCGATACACATTCTCTTAGTCACTATGTTTTGCTCTCATATCATATTGTCACGATCGCTTTAAAAGAATATTTGACATCTTTAGGCCTTCCATTATATCACAATACACCTCATTAATATATTTGCTAATAGATAACAATACCTTGCATCGCTTGATAACCCTAATGCCTCCCACTTCTTTGATCTATCTGATGCTATAAGTGTATGAATCTTCTTCATTGGCAACTCAAACTTCTTTGTCATAGCCCTGTTAATCAAATCCCTTTGTCAATTATAATTGTATAGTGTTCTCCTTATAGTCTATTGATAACCTAAAATGAATTATGTCATTATGTATCATCACTTTGCCTTTGTGTCACCATGACTTTCCTCACTATGTAAGGTCTCTTCTCATCCTCCACTTCATATGAACTATTATCATACTCCTTATTCTCTTTCTTTGGTTGGTAATCATCCCTTATGGCATCTTGATCCACTATCATATTAATGACCTTTACGGACGCTCATTAGATTGATGTCCTAATTGATTAAACTCGAAGCATTTAGCTGGTGATGGTTTTGCATAGGGATTGTTTGCTTTCTAGGTTCTTAGGTAATTGGTTTGTTCCTAGCCACCTTATCTAAAACACCTTATGGCTTCTTACTCACTTCACCCTTAAGCGGCTCAACCTCATGTCTAGGAGTCCTCATCTCATCATTACCACTCTCTCATTAGTGCCTCTAATTTGGCCATTTATCACTCGCCAACAAACTCTTAGCTCTAAAGGTTATATTTTGGGCCTTATCTAAGTTCGTAGCCACTTAGAACCTAATTCACATATTACTTATCCTAAAATTTTCATTTCAAAATAATACTTAAATAATATAATAAGTGAGTTGACATACATTTATTATATGATAAATTTTTATAATTATTTATTGTACATTTTCATTATCCAATAAACACATGTTATCTTATTTAAAATGCATAAAAATTTTGGTTACAAACTAAATTTTAAGAATGAGGTCTAGCTTTATATTTTTTGAACCATCGACCACTTAAATTGTTTTAGAAATTTGTTATAGGCATTTAAAATAAGATATTTTTGAGAAAAATATAAAATATAATTGATTTTAATGCCCTTCACATGGGTTTAAATCTTCATGATAAGTTCATGAAAAAACGTTGTTAAACCTCTAAGCATTAGGAAGTAATTGACTATTTAAACGACAATATTTCATTAATTATTTTTTATGTGTGTAGGTGCATCCATATTAAACATATATAATTTTGTTTTTGATAATATATTATGAGTTGATTTTCTGGTTATTGTTGAATGTTATTAAGAAAGAGAGAATACTTTCTTTGGAAATGATGACTCTATTTTTTTTAGATTGATTTTTGTATATTTATATAATAAAATTACAATTTATTATAAATGTACACGTTATTTTCAATGGTAATTGTACTAATATAAGAACAGACAAAATAATATGGTGTGTAATTCTTATGTATATACAATTATAACTTTATCTAATCTGTCTTGAGTCTTCACGTCTAATGAGCTTATCAATTGATTTTGGGTGTTTCAAGTGTCTTAGTTCTTTTGGACTTGCTAACAAATTAATAGGTCTTGGATATAGAAATCTTAGACTTTATGTTCAAGCTTCCTTTATGATTCTAAGCTGAGTTGCCCTAAGTTGAGTCGAAGATGGATCATCTTGAGCTGATTCTAAACCCATGCTTTCTTTATGATTCTAACCAGCTATTGAACTAAATTACCCTGAACTATTAAGCTAAGTTTGTGCCCATACTTTCTTCAAGATCCTGATCTAATCTTAAGTTGAGTTATAGCCTCATATTTTCTTCAATTTTTTTTTCCATCAAGCTTAGTGTGATCATTCACACTGAACATGTCTCTCAAGTGCTTAAATCTCACAGCTATCATGGCTATAGTGAAGATTGTCCCATATGCGTGAATTATCAATGGTTTGGTGTATGCTATACAATGTATATGACCTAATATAGAATATATGGTAAGGGTTACTAACAGTTATCAGGTAAATCTCAAGAAGAAACATTGCTCAGTAGTAAAAGCAATCTTTATGTATTTAAAAAGGACTAAGAATTTGATTCTAAGTTATAGATCTCAAAAGTTGAGTATTTATAGATACTCAGATTCAAATTTTTAATCAGATATGGATGGTCAACTATCTACGTTTGATTTTATATTTTTATGTAATAAAGAGACTGTGGCCCCTAGGGGGTGTGGCTCAATGGTAAGGACTTGGGGGCTTCAGTGGAGGTCTCCGATTCGAATCCTGGGTGCAGGCCTGAGCTTGTTCACACATCACCCGTAAGAGCATGGGTTTTACCCGCCCGCTTGGTACCATCGTGGTTGATTGGTCCACTACGGTTGATTGTTCCTGCAGGTGCCTTTCTGGCTTAGGGTCTGGGTCCCATCCTAGTGTTGCTACTTTAGGGTAGTTGAGGGCTTGGATCCCCTATAACGTGTCTCACGGTACGTGTCCTACGGTGTTGGCTGGCGATCGAGGTTTCCCAGTTTCCAAAAAAAAAAGAGACTATAAGTTGGAAGAATTTCAAATAGATGATAATAGCCTACTCTACCACAGAAGCTGAGTATGTTGTTGCTTCAAAAGTTACTAAGGAAGCGATTTCTAGGAGAGCTTAGTAGATAAGTATATTATGTGATAATACATGTGTTTTTGCACAAGCAAAGGAGCTAAGAGCACACCATAAATCCTAATATATTCAATGAGAATATCATTTTATTTTAGAGAAAGTTTATCGGTGTTGGAAAAATAATTGTACAGAAGACTTTTTCAACAAAGATGTTGCTGATCCTCTCACTAAAGCAATGACATCGAAGTAGTTGGATCAGCATCTTAGGAAGATGAATATGAGATATAACAACGAATGACATTAGTGTAAATGGTAGTTTATTGACGTTGTATGTCCTAAAATAATTCGTGTTATCGGTTTTGAGCATTAATCTATTGAATTACTGTTTGGATATATATAATACATATTGGTGAATGGAAAAATCATTTCAATTCATATGTGTATGCTGATTTCTTTTATTGATCATACCAATGAAAGAGTATACATATGAATGCCCAGATAATTTGATTATTTAAATTATTCTTTATGACAGTCGTATCAACTGGACATTGATATTTTATAGTAGGCACACTTAATACCTTCAGTGAATATTATGAGAAGATATTAGTGCGAATGATATGATAGTTATGTCATTAGGACATTAATGTAGATTAACAGTTGGAGAATTATTTTTTAAATGTGACCATATATATGAAACAATGACTCATTATACGATTCTACTAGTGTGGTATAAATTTCTCAGACCTAAAACATCATTGTCATTTTTTGGTATAGATATACATGATTCATATGGTATATAAATACAAGATTAATCACATTTTATATAAGAAGCAGATTTGATCATGTGTTATTTATATTGAAATACAAGAGATAGTCAAGAAAGGATCCGTTGACTCGATATACAAAATATCAGGGTTCTATTAACTCGATCCAAATTTGAGATCCTAATTAGACATTGATAAAGTCTTTGGCTAAAACAACTTAAAGTTATATAAAAGAGTTCATGATAATGAGTTCAGTGCCTATTAATCAAAAGTCTAAACGAAAATTAAGTTTAAAGGTTTTGACATCTGTAAGCCTTAACTCAATTGGGATTAGATGAACGGAAGAAATTTATCCATATGAAATGTACAGTTAAGCATAAAAGATTCGATAAAGATTTTCTTCATTGTGGTTTAGGGGCTATAGTACATTATTAGATGTTAACTATTGTCATTGAGTACCCAAATGGTTCGAAACTAGATCAATGAGATTGATTTTGACTCACGGTTAATACCATAATAAACTAAAGAGGTCACAATATAAAATTATGATCTTTCTTACTATTGAAGAGAAAAATATTATCTATAATAAAGGTAGTACTCTCGGAGATAATATTAGACCAAAAAACGTAAATGATTTACTTGTTACAAGGCTTAACAAATAAAGAGACATAAGTAATGACCTAATTGTGACTTATAGTACATTGTAATAGTTCATTAATATTTAGAAATATAAATCAAATTAAAATAAATTTGATCAAAGTAAATTTGATCGAATTTGGGACCTATTTATAATATTTTTAAAGTATAGAGATCTAAGTATAATTTTATATTTACTATTTAAAAGCTTGTTGGACAAGCTTTCGAACCCATTTGTCTTTGATCATAAAAGCTAGGGGCATCTTGGTAATTAAATAAATATAAATATGATCATTAATTATAAAAGATAATTAATTAATTTTGATCATTGTCTTTTGATCTCTCTTCTCTCCACCATAGTGGTCGGCTAAGCAAGGAAGAAGCATAATTGTTGGGGAAGAATCTACAAGTAACAAGTGGGACCCCGTCAGAAAAAAATATGACACTTCTGCCCTAAGGAGTCATCCTACCAGGTGTACCCGCCCTTAGACCCTAGGGAGTCAGTTTCTCGGGGAATCCTGCCTCAGGTCTTAGGGAGTTAGCCTCTTGGGGGAATCCAGTCTTCCGCCCTAGGGAGTCATCCTCCCAAGTGCACTCGACCTCAAGTCCCAGGAAGTCAGCTTCTCGGGGAATCTTGCCTCACGTCCTAGAGAGTCAGCCTCTCGGGAGAATCCAGTCTCTCGTCTTAGAGAGTCATTCTTTCGGGCAAATCCATCTCAGGTTCTAGGAAGTCGATTTCTCAGACAAACACGCACCACCTTTTAGGGGTGTTTGACGATCTTCAGGTGATTTATCATTAGGACCCAAAGATAAATCGCATCTCTCAGGTACCAGTAGTCGAAGGCTTCAGGAAGCCCGTGTCGTCTCAGGATGAGCTCACCCATCTCTCAGAAAAGTACAACATTAACCTCCTAACTGCAGGAACCTCTCAGGAAAAACGTCTCCTCTTCACCAATTTGCATATAACCCTCAACCAAAGAACCCCCAATCACGTGTCCACGCTACCAAAAATGGGAATGACCACTGACATAACAGACCTTATGATGGGAGTAGATATCCTGCCCTAAGAGTTGTCTATCCCATCCTCCGTCCATTTTCAGATAATATGATAGTAACAGACCTAAAATTGGCAGGAATGTCAGCTACAACATTAATGGAAGGCGTCCACACATTGCCTAAAGGCACTAAAATCCCATCATTCCCATTCTCCGATGTCTAGTCACATCATTAGGATACTATATAAAGGAGAGTTCTCCATCAAAAAAGGGATTCTAAATCTTGAGACTTTTTTGGCTTTCTATTTATGGATATTTCTCTTCTGTTTTCCCATTCTCCATATTTGGTAAAAGAGTCTTTCTTCTTTTTCTTGCATTCCATTTCGATTTGCTTACCGGAATTCGCCATACTTTCTCTCACCATATCTGACTTAGGCATTAGAGTTTCTCCGTTGGAAACCCCACTCGATGTGACTCCTACCTTGTTATTATCTTGTAGGGACTTGGAGGTGAGGCTCTGCAAGGGAGGATCCGACCAATCACCCTCTCTGACGTGGATTCGTCGACGTAATAGCCACATTCATATTCACACCTCAACAGAATTTATTCTTTATTTATATATATTTGCTACTTCTTTTATTAGTTCATGCAACAATATGAAGAATGGATGTGAATTTTTCTTATAAATACGTTTAATAGTTAAATAAATTTATCAAAATCGTTCTTTATATATATGTGATATTGACTGGATATCTGCATCATACAGTAGGCATACTAAATATCGTCTAATGATATCATAAGATGATATATGTGAGATCGATAATATGTGTATTGTCATAAGTGTATTGTATGGATTTATAGTTAAAGAACTATTTATTGAACGTGATCGTACATCGATAAATTATATGGTATTTATGTAGTCAATTATTTAACGATATATTATACTATTTAGCGATGTAATCCTTTGAACTGATAAGTCTGAATCGGATCTTATATAAATACGTATAGTTTATATGGTATATAAGTACAGGGCTTGTCATACCTCGACCCGTGGGGCCCACCTGTGACAGACGCCACAGATTCCTAATAAGCATTCCTTAGGTCCAGAACGCTTACT
>JAVXUL010161486.1:0-13347 GCA_035590515.1 Trichilia minutiflora | reverse complement strand
GAAGTGGAAATTTTGGTTGAGGGAAATGAAGTCAAAAATTTTGGGGTTAGGGTTAAAATGAAAACAAGGGTAATTTCGTCATTTTATGTTCTAATCCAGGGGTAATTTCGTCATCAAACAGTAAATCGGGTCATTTTTGATTGAAAATTATTACTGTGAACATTTTTTAATTTGAATTATGAACAGTGACTATTTTTGATTAATTCCCTAATTATTATTTGTTATCCTTTTAAATTAAATATGAATATGAGCTAATTATTTTTTAATTATTTTCTTTTAAATTTTTTCAGTCAAACTGCTGTATTAATTCCAAAGAAAAGAAAAAGAAAAAAAACTTTTTAAATTTTCTTGGTTTTATTGAATCACGGTATTCATTACATTAATATTTATTGAAATAACACATAGTCAACATTATATCAAGAATTGAGGATTATACAATACGTTATTGTCATAATTTTCTAAGAAAGATTTTTCAACAATACTTTGGATATTATTAAGGAAATCTTTTGATGAATTTAAGTGAGTTTATGATGACTTTCAAAAAGTTTTAAAAATAATTTCTGATAAAACGTTTCAAAATTATCCATAATTGTTTTTATTTAACCAAACCTTCTAAGCGATCAACGAACCTTGCGCATTTTGCTTGGTTTTAGTTAAGCTTTCATTTTCTGTCAAAATTTTCAAGTTTCAGAGTTCTACTCAAATATATTACAAAATTAAAAACAAAAATATCGAAAAAAAATGTTTCTTTTTATAATAAATTTTTCAACAGACATTGTATACATAGTAATTCGAGGTAACAATTTAACAGGTTTATATTACAGAATCTAGTACTAGTAAATGGAGGAAAAAAAGAAAAAAATGGTCAAATTAGGAAAAAACCACCACCTAAAATCTATCCTCTAAACTCACACAAGTTTTCCCCCCGTATGCAAAAGCTAAGATGGGTAGGGGTTTTCTCCCTTGGCCATCAAGCTCAAAGTTCACCATTCACCTGTTAGCTAGAATGGCGACCCCCACCATAACCCCTCCCTCGTTCTCGGAAACCACCATGGCCTGCTTCAGCAGAAACAAAGAGATGATAATCTTAGTAACCGTGTATCATATTATTATTTCCAGCGGTGTTTCGTGTATTTGGAATTCTATGTTAATTGTTGAGGAAATTGATGGTATGCAAGATCCATAGATTTTGCATATTCATTAGAAAATGATTTAGTCATTAACTAACCCGAGGACAGAGGTGCAGCACGCCCCATTTTTGCCAATTCAGGACTGACCTTTTGACCAGCTTCTTGCAGTATGGTAATGAGTTCTTTGGCAAATCTAGCATTTGCAGCTGTGAATAAAGTGTAGGCTGTTCCCTTCGCTCCAGCCCTTCCAGTTCGACCAATACGATGAACATAATCCTCCAGAGATCCCGGAAAGTCATAATTGATCACGAATTTTACATCCTTCACATCTGCCACAAACCAAATAAATCAAGAATGCAATAAGACCATCAGATAACGATTTTTTTATTCCTTTTTTGTGTATTTAAATACTCAAAGAGAACAAACTTTTCAATGTAGGAAACAGCAGCCAGTAAAGCAGGAAGGAAGCACAAATGCATACCTAAACCACGAGCTGCAACATCTGTTGCTGTCATTATTGGACTCTTCCCAGCTTTGAACTCTGAAAGGACCCAATCTCTTTCCGCTTGACTTTTATCTCCATGAATTGAGAGTGCAGGCCAGCCATCCATGCGAAGCTGTCGAGTGATTTGGTCACAACCTTTCTTGGTATCCATGAAAATCAGTATTCGGCTACCATCCATGATATCCTCCAGCAACTTCACCAATCTGGAATATGAGGATCGATCAATAAACAGCTGAACCATACCACCATGGCATGCAAGTATGAAAAAAGAATATTATAACTGTAACAACAATATCATGTATACCATACTTGCTATATTTCTGACTCTCAGAAACTATGACAACATGTTGGCGTATTGCATGGTTAGCTTTTAAATCTGGCGAACCTATGGTCACCTGCATTAAGTCAAAGGAAAGCCAATAAATAACAGCCAATCTATTGAAGTAAGCCGGAATCCCATGAAAGCAAAGCTCCCAAAGAAAAGTTATACACATAATTATTATTATCTTTTAAAGAGTTCTAGATGCCTGAAAATGAAAAAGTCTTAACATAACACTATAAACAGATGGTGCATTAATGGTCAACCAAAATTAAAAACCAACTTGAGAGAAAGATATGTCCTAACAAGAGAAGCTCATAAATATCACTAGAAAAATAACTTACATTATATGGATTGTAAAGGAACTGCCTAGCCAGTTGCTCAACCTCTTTCGGCCAAGTAGCACTCCAGTATAAGGTTTGACGATCAGGGCGGATCTGCACAAAGTAAAGCAGCAGATAAACAATAATTTCCACTCTTGACAACAAGCATTTTGCATCTTTGTGTATGTGGCGTGAGTATGGCCACGTTACATGGACCAAAGTATTTGTCACTATAAGCATCTCATATACACAAGTTAACTGCTTTGAAGGGGGCCATGATATTCATATGCAGCCGAAATGTTGAAGAAAACTGGAAAGCAAGTAAAATAATAGGTATTGGGGAGGAAATTTTTATCCATGATTGACAAGACGCAATAATGACATCCCAAACATACTAATAAAATAGATCAGGAAAGAACAGAAAACCTGAGAAACAATTTTTCGTATTTGAGGCTCAAACCCCATATCCAGCATTCTAT
Source organism: Trichilia minutiflora (assembly GCA_035590515.1). Classification (NCBI taxonomy): domain Eukaryota; kingdom Viridiplantae; phylum Streptophyta; class Magnoliopsida; order Sapindales; family Meliaceae; genus Trichilia; species Trichilia minutiflora. Next base: position 10,591 of record JAVXUL010161486.1, on the reverse strand, counting down.
CAGCCTCATCCAAAACCAGGTACGTAACTCTCCGCAAATTCGTATTATGCGACTCCAGCATATCAATCAACCTCCCTGGAGTGGCGATGACAATTTCAACTCCTAAACCAAAAAAGAATATAATGGCATCACCACCACCACCACCAACAATAATTCCCTTAGATGTAAGAACTACAAGGAAAAGATAAATCATCCATGACAGTGACAACAAAGTCATCATAAACTTAATTAACATGTACAAAGTGATAGAGTCCACAGAATTCACCATATAAGCACCATAAAGAAGTCCCTCTACCTTTTTGGAGATCACGAATTTGAGGTCCCTTGGGAACTCCACCATAGATACATGTATTTTTGATCCTTGATGAAGCACCGAATTTAGTGGCTTCTTGTTGGATTTGAACAGCAAGTTCACGCGTTGGAGCTAAAACTAGCACAATTGGTCCATCCCCAGGAGCTGAAAATATGGAGAAAATTACCAAACTTATTCCTATCCAAGGAAAAAACATGCAAAGGAAAATAAAATAATATCAAATATTTATACATCAAAGAAATTAAAATTTCACCTAAAAACGGCTGGGCATTAACATGGACAATTGCGGGCAACAGATAGGCCAGTGTCTTCCCTGAGCCTGTTTCAGCAATTCCAATGAGATCACGGCCCCTCAAAGACATTGGCCATCCTTGAGCTTGTATAGGTGTGGGTTCAACAAAGCCAGCTTTTGTGATTTCTTGCATAACATAATCTGCAGACAAATAGGTGTATTCAAAAGAATATAGTATCTAAGAACACAATTCATTCACGAAACATAGAAGTTTTCAAACGACTGTAAGGTAACTATCTAATATATGAATTCACAGATGGTAATTATTCATGATATACCATAACAGGAATTAGACACATATCACAATGAATAGAAAATTTAAGGACAAGCCAAACATAATTACTGAACAATAAGAATATAAAAGTTCCTCAAAACCCAACAAGTACCCGGAAATCCCACATCATCGAAACTCTTGACCGGTTTTGGAACATCACGACCTTCAACTGTGATTTCCCTCTGTCGTCTATACTCCTCCACCTCCCTCTCAGACATTGCAGCCACAGATGGCGACTCAATATAGAAGTTCTTCTCAAAAGGAGTCAATCCATCCAAATGCAGCTTCCTAGGTGACTTGGCACCATCGTATTCCGTCTTGCTTGATGAGGTCCGAACTGAACTGCCATAGCCTGAAGTCCCACCAAACCCTGAATCACTAAACAAGCACAACATTCACAAACAATAAATAAAACAGACTACAAATCAGTATCCAATGCTCAAGAAAGACAATGTTCCTGTAGAATCAACTACCAATCTGTTGTTTCGCACAGGTTTTGGCTTTTGATATGGGCCAACAGAAATCTCGCATTGCATTGACTCAAAGAACCATTGTTTACCAAAAATTACAAAACATTCACCATTAGGTCACCGAATTACCATTCAAATTTATCTAAACCAATTCAATATTCAATTAATCTTCAACCTAAATGCATTTCTACACATAAAACCCTAACCAAACCCCATAATCACTATGAAACTAGACATCAAAGGGCTGCAAATGCAAATGCAAATTCAAACAAGTATTTTACTTTCGACGGTTACGGTAAGAGCTGGGGTCCGTGGAACGGCTGTCGTAGCGGCTCATGGCTTCAGTGGTGTAACCGGCAGAATGTGCGAGCGCGGAAACCGGGGGAGACTATTTAGGAGCTGTATTTTTACTGAATGAATTTAAAGAAATAAATTTGGTTCTCTCTTTTATTGAGGGTTTTGAGTAAAAGGGTAATTATTGGCTTTTAAATTTAAGCATTGAAGGAGAGAACGGGAACGAGAACAGGAAGTGGGGAAGGAGAACGAGGGCGCGAGCGCATTTGAGAAAGTATAATCGATTGTACGAATAAGAAATGCAATGTTTTAGGGTGCCCGAGTTGTATGGAGTGGATAAGAAAATCAAATGAAAAAGTGACACGTGTTTTTAATAATTAATTTAATTAATAAACTCTTTCGAAACGCTATAAGAGGTTTGGATTGAAGAAGGAACAAATAATGAAAAAGAATATACTTCCATTGTTTGGATAAAAAATGATTTTGGGCCTTAATCACACAACCCAGGCCCAGTCTATTGCTTGAGAAGAAGCCCATTTACTTCTCAATAAAATGTTCTTTCTCGTCTTCCTCATTTCGCCTATCAAGTGTCTGGCAAAATGCATGTTACAGCTTCTACCAGCGGTCTATACTTGACATTTTCGTTCTCTTCTTCGGTGAAAGTAAGGGCCTCTTTCGACACCCAACAAAGACTTTCTTATAATCCAAACGCCCCAAGGAAAACTAAAAAACCCCTTAACGTTAATAATACTAACAATGAGACTTCATCAAACTCCCGGGTGGATCAATCAGTATCTGAACTTCTCAAGCACCCAAAACAAGGTAAACAGTTTTAGCTGTTACGTTTAATTGAAAATGAAATGAAAAGTTGGAGAATTTAGAAAGAGATTGTATCTTTGTGTTGTTTTGTGGCATGGGTAGTGTGTGAATTTTTGTTGATTTGAGGTGAGCTTAGTTAGGATATTTTTTGGTGTCTAAGATCTCGGTGCTTGTTTAAGGAAGTTGTAGAAAGTGAATGGAAAAGGGGTTTAAGTTTTGTGGTTTTTGTTATCCTTTCTTACGAACGTGGATAAGCTGGTTTATATGGAGAGACAAAACTCTTGAAAAGAAGTACTTTACCTTTCTACTTGTATAGTAATTAAATGGAACTTACTGCCAATGTAAAAGGCAAAGATTCAATATTGATTGAAATTTGGTGCAGGGGTAGTTGCTAATTTGGATGAATCTTATTTGGGATATGAGAGATGGGTGCCAAACCCTCCAAAAGTGGAGAAACCTCGGTCGGTATTCAATGCAGCATCACTAGCATATATTGGTGATTGTATATATGAGGTGCGTATTTTGTTGATTATGGACATTTCATCCCAACTGGTTGAATTTATGCTTGATCTAAAATAACTGAAATTGGCGGTTTCTTATTGAATGTGTTGTAAAGATATTTGATATAAGATTTCTTCCAGGTGGTCATCATTTATTTAAATTGAGAGATACTTGCAGCATAGCATTTCCTTGTTTTCATTCTGATTGATGCCTTCTTTATGAAGCAACTTCATGTTTTCTTTGTCTAAAGAAGCCTTTATATCTAAACAGTCGGTCAAACCCAAGGCACATAGATTGTTCACTGTTACACTGGCTAACATGAGCCCTTTTTGTTTGTTTTCCTTTTTTTTTTTTTTATATGGATTTACACTTTCTGTATATCTTACTCCAAGTTTTTTCTTATACTATGCAGCTATATGCTTGCAGGCACTTTTTGTTTCCTCCATTGAGTATCGAAGAATACAATGATCATGTAATGGCAATTGTACGCTGTGAAACACAGGTATCATCTGTTGTTTTATGTTGATTTTTGAGTAGAATGAGTAATTTTGCAGCTTTAGGAGGTATTTTTTTCCCTAAATGTATGTTTACATGATTAAGCTTTTTGTGAGTCAGTTATATTCTTTCCCTGCAGATATAATGTTTTGTCTCAGTAATCACCCAAAGTGAAATTCATATTTACAGCCTATGTTATTTTTTGATAATAATGTCCCTAGAGTGTTTGCTTTTGTGCCATTCCTTCTGTTTCTAGCTATTGAATTCAAGACCATTGTTCTGGAGTTATTTATTAATGATTTTCCGCATTTTTTCATTTAAAGTTACTCTATATTCTGTTATCTAAATATCTTGGGCTATTTTATCTGTCAATGTTCCATTTATGTGTACTTTCTTATTTCATTCCTTTTAAAAGATTTTTAAAGGGAAAGGACAGCCTGATGACTATTTTTCACACAATTAAGTTTCTCCATAAATCTACTTTATTATGAGGCCATTTTTATTGATGAGAGTTCCATGTAGATATTAGTTTTCTGGACATCATAAAGTCTGAAAAAAGAATATATAAAATATGAATTGGTAAATGATTTGATTATTCTTGCAATGTGAAAATTCTAACAATTCTATTTGTGCATTTAGGATGCATTGGTCCAAAAACTTTTAAATGAGAATTACTTGTCAACAGAAGAAAGGTTAGTAAAAGATCTGATGCCCTTCATTGGCTTTTTCTCCTTTTGGAATAATTGGCCTTGCTGTGAAGAATTCAGATATGTACTAACAATTGACGCTTCCCTTCTATGTGTGGAGGCTAAAAAAATACTTTATAATATTCTTCAATGCAAGAAATATATTCCAAAAACATTATTAATGTGTTACTGAAACTAAATTGCTCTTTGTTTGTTGATAGCCATTTAACTGAAGGCATTTGGTGTGTTTACTCTAGGGATGTTCTGCGATGGGGGAAAAATGTTGGCTCAGCTAATACACGGACAAAAAGACGTGCCGGTGCTGCAGTTTATAATAGAGCCTCATCATTAGAAACCCTAGTCAGTATCCTTATACCTCTTTTTTTTCCTTCACAACTTTTATTGGATTGAAAAATGGGAGATTCATTCTGGAATTTACTAATGGTTAATTTGGCAATGCTGAAGGGAAGAAAATCTTTGTTATTTTCAGTGTATATCCATGGTAGTCTTCTATGATTAGTCAGCATATGCTGAAAGGACAAAATTTTGTTACTTTTATCTGATAATTGTCTGCTTATTCTGTTAACCTATTGCCCGTGTACGTCGTAGGTTGGTTATCTCTACCTTACAAATGCAAATCGGTTAGAAGAAATCATGTCCAAGTTGGGATTCACAACTGGTTCTACACAAATGATCTCGGAGGAAGCAGATAATAAGTTAAAAACTGTATAGAATGTGGTTTTTGTTATCCCTGTGGTGGGATTCGTGTTATATATTCCACAGTGAAGATATCTGGATTCGAATGTTTGCTGCAAAGGCTACATACATCATGTCATCTCTCATGATGTGTCATGCATGAATGCATTCTGCAAGCTGTGGTTTTTCTTCACTAGGTATGGAAGTTAAGCTAGGGTTTATAGGCAAGGAAGTAAATTTCTACATACATCTGTACATCTGTACAATACAATTATACATCAGTTGTTCAATGTTTCGGCGTTCATCCAAGACAATCATATATATATATGGCAGATTCTCTCTCTAAGTTTCATATACTCAATAATGACTTCAATATTCGAGGTCAAATGCTTTCATAAAAATGTATTGAATTTCCTTTGTTTTCAAATTTGACAGAACTGAAAAAACATATTCTTAGTCAATGCTATTGTGGACGGGATGATTACATTCTCAATTATCATCATCATCATCATCAAGGTCCTCAGTCAGTACAAATGAAGCCTTGCGTTGTAAGATAAAAGCTGGGAGCTCCACCTCTTCTTCATCTTTCATCTTCTCGAAGATACACAACAGGTTCTGATATCAACTCCTTCAAATCCTCTTTTCACCACTGACCCAATCAAATGAAAAAGACACACCCATTGACGTCATTATTAAATATGTACTATTATGACATTATCATAGCTTAAAAATGCTGAGATTGAATTTTCCGAATCTTTTACCTTGTCAACTTGCCAGCTTCCACTCGGTAGTTGATAGGCATCGCACCCTTCGCATAAAATGCCATCATAGTGGTAGAACTGGACTTAGGAGTTGCTATATATGCCTCCTGCCGTCTCAAGGGGTGAACGGTGGCTAGGCTTCATGATCACCAAGACAATGTACCACACTCGCATTGAAAATAAAAATTCGAGTAAATTATCATATGCGCAAAGTTTAGACAGTTGCAAGAACTGATTTAAGAGATGATGGAAGCTTCACTGAATGTGCAAAGTGAACAGTAGGATTGCGTTCCCGTAATTTGTTCCGGATTTCCTTTTGTCCAAAAGCTTTTCTTCTTTTTCTTTGTTTCTTACTTCGTCCTCTTCTTCATCTTCATCAAAACCAAACGAGTTGCCGGAATCCTCTTCAAGGATTTTTGAGGGAAATAGAACAGGAATAGCATATGTCACTTCAGCTTGCACCGTTTTTCTGCAATTCTCACAAACCAACCGCAGAAAAAGTTAGAATGTACAGCAAGATTATTGAAGCAAAACAAAAACAAGTTGCATTTTATATACATTTCTTTTAAAACATTTTTGAAAAAAAAATGAAACTCATGCCGCAAAAATTAACATCAAGCCTATGAACAATTTAAAGACTTTTTGTTCTTTTTCACTTATGCAAATGCTAACACTAAATGAAGAAATTTTCCTTGTGTTTTAATAATATAATTTATGTTCTTTAACATTTCTATCAACAGATTGAAAATAGTTTTTTCATTTCCTTCAAATATTAATAATATATAATATCAAAAATCAATTATGATAGTGAAAACCTGAAAGTAGAGATGGCAATTTGGGTTACGACATGATTATTCAACACAAATTCGATATAATTATTCAACACACATTCGATATAATTAAACGGATTCAGATTTGAAAATTTTGACACGAATAATAATCGGATCGTATTCATGTTATACGATTAAGAATCGTGTCGGATTCGGATTTGACTTTTTGAATTCGTTTATTCGTTTAAAACACGATTAAAATACGATTAGTTAAATGAATAATCGTATTTAAATAAATAATTATTTAATATAGTAATTTATTTATTTATATTTGATATTTATTTTATATTAAATAAATAATTAGTTAAATAGGATAAATTTTATATTGATTAATTAAATGAATTGAATAGATTGAATCGAGTTAATAATCCAATTATATTATATTATATCACTTATTTAAAAAATAAATAATACGATTAATAAATGAATGATATGATTATTAAACGGTTGACACGATTAATAAATAAATCATATTCGAATTGAGGATTCTTGACATGATTAATAAATGGATCGTATTCGGATGAGCATAAAAAAATACTGTAAGTTCATTGATACGACACGAATATTATACGTTTATCTGAATTGACACTCTTACCTTAAAGTAATAGAGGATGATCGAAGCCATTTTGAAGGTGCAAGTTAGTGCAATTGTACGCAAAGTGGTTTCAAGTTGGAGCAAATAATAGGTCATGATTTTCTTCTTCAACTGGAATTCTCTCTCAAAATTCTGAGTTTAATATGTAGAATGAATGATTTCTACTTTTCAGTCTCATGCATAAATCATTCTTGCAACTATGGCAACTTTATAACAATTCTCATGAGCGGCCGTACAAACTTAATAATTATTATTGCGTGTAAAATTATACAATTTATTTGTATATAATTAGAAAATAAATATATCTTATAAAAATTAAAAGAGGATTTTCAGAAATATCGACTGTTAGAATCATTGGAAATTTTTTTTATTTTTCATTTACCTTGATACTAGTTTGTAATAGCGATTCTAGGTAGTAAGATGGTGAGGATGAAGCTTAACCATGAATCTCACACCATCAAACCAAAGCTTCGGATCCATGGTGTTACATGCTTTTGTTTGATTGGGAAAAAAATGTGACTTTGCTTTACTAACAGTTCCAAATGCTGGTTTTAAGATCAAACCTGTCACACCCCGGTAGTTGAGATCGTGATGACATAGAGGTAGGGAGGGATATCCCACCCCCACAAACCTTAGACAGACTTGACGGACAACCTGTAATCCAAATAATATTATGCAATGTAAGGTCATAAAACAAGGGCTCCGTGTCCATCACTACCATATACTCATATATCAACAAAATACAAATGTAGATCCATACATCTACAAGAATATACAAAGGACCTACAAGCATCACAGATATCTATATATACACCATCGAGCGTTGAGCTCCCATACACAAAATGATAGACCATACAAAATGTAATCCCTAGATGACTGTGAGGAGAATCTGGATCTCCAACGCTTTTCACAAAAATCCTACTGGTCCTCACTAAGAAAAAGTCTTGCACACATTAAGAACTATGGTGGGGTGAGTTTTGAAAAAACTCAGTGAGTAGATATTAAAATAGTATAAAACTGCATAAAGATCCATATAACCATAAAAACATAAGTTTGAAGCTAAATCATTTACAAATGAAACTATAATATCAGGGCATCTACAACACGCTTATAAACTTATAAAATTATATTTTCAGAGAGTTTAATATAAAGAAAAGTATGCAGAGATGTCTACAGAAATGGGTCAGAGAACAGACTGCCCTTCGCCTTCTACTTCTCACATATACCAGTACCTTCATAGAGTAGATAACAGATGTGCTTTCAGAGCATATGTATTCTTCTCCCCTTATGACTCCCGGCTAGGGTAAAAAAATACGAAATACAAGCTAAATTCAGATATCAGAAAAAAAAGAAATAAAAGCAGAGGAGATCAGAAACAAATATAATGACTTTTAAATAAGTCATAAAATTTTCATAATACCCATATCCAAAAACTAAATCAAACAGATCAATTAATATGTAATTGCTCATACTAGAATATATATTCGATATATAAAATCCGATATCTATAATAGAATCACAAATAAGGGCCAACTCCTGACCACAACACACTGTATCTATCAACATTTTCGGTTCCTAGGAAATTTAAATTTACAAGCATATATATAAACATATCATAAGAAAAATATAATAAAACCATAATCATTTGAAAATATAAGTTTAAGTAATATCCACTCACTGTGCAAAAGTAAAAGAAAACCAAACATAGATCAGGTCAACAAGAACTGGATGGTCGCTCCCTCGACGTATCTATAACACAGTTATAATATCAATGTCAGAAAATCAGAGTATAATACGGAATGTAATATAAATTCTTAGTCGAGTAATTTCTCCGTCCAAAATCTACTTTTTTTGATATTCTAGCGGCCAAACAACTATACAACTAACTAAATATCATTTACGACGTCAATTAGATTCTAACTACAATAATTCAAATTCTGTGATTTAGAATAATAACTCAGTATAAATAGTAACTCAACATCAAAAAATTAATCAAAATACGGATATGAACTCATAATAAAACTGAGAATCTCACCACGGAGTCAATTTAACTCAAACACGTCCGGATTGCGAGTAATTACAAAATTCTAAATCATAAATAGTGCTCAAAACCATCTCCCGACTAAATCGTCAATCGAATCGAGCAAACGAAGTATCTAGAGTGTAGCCCGTGTCGAGTATGATTGATTTATAGTAAGAAATGAGGCTTTAAACAGTTAGAAAATGAGAAATCTAGAGGAAATTAAAAAAAAACATACAAACCAAACCAAGTCAAGAAAGCTCACGGGAAAAAAGAAAACTGGGAGAAAAAATGAATGATTTGGCTTCTGTTAATATTAGAGATATGATAATGGATGGGTAAAAGACTCATTTGCCCTCAAAAATTTTAAAAACAATGAAGACAATTAAGTGAGTAAGGCTATAAACGTTATTTCATTGCCTCTTGTACATCAGCTGACTTTCAGGTTACGATTCTCTCTTCTTTAACCTCATATTTGACTCAAATTTATTTCTATGAAATTCTTATTGTGTCTTCTTTCCGTCGGAACAAACGAATCGTCATTTGGACATCCGGATCAATGGTAATTTGATCTGAAAGCTCAGGTACGCAAATGAGATTTTTGAGGAAAAGTTTCTAACTAAACAATTCTTCATAAATTCAACCCCAAATACATATTAATCAATGATGTAGAGTTAGTAACACAATTTCGAGCACCCGAATATGTATTTTATGAAATAAAAAAAAAATACCTTTGTATTTGAAATAACCAAATTACCCTTATTTCAAATACAGAGTGTTACACAAGGGACGGGACTTGACCTTTTGGAATCTTAGAATTTTGAAAAACAACAATCACACAACTACTTCCTCTCACCATAAAAAGCTAGAATTCCATTTTGGGCGAAACTACAAGGAATACTTTCATTGATTTAGAAATCGGAGTTTTTCTGACGAAAAACATACTCAACGTCATTTCAAGTAGGTTACTATTTTACATGATTTGGAGATGTGATCTTATATACAAGAAATCTATCCATCGAACTCATATTAATGGAAAACCATCATCTCTTCATCCGAATCATTTTATTCCTCAACAATATATTTTATTTTTTTTAATTATTGAGAGATAAGGATAAAATAAAAATATCAAATTCTTCCCTGTATCTCCTAATTTGATCATCATTTTTTAGAGATAAAGACAGTGTTAATTAAAAAGAACTTATGTGTTTGAATTTTATATTTATCAAATTAACAAATATGGCAAGTAAACAACCTAATTCTTAATTTAATTTTTAAGTGTGTGTATGTATGTATGCATGGACGTGTGCCTGTGTTAGATGTTCTAAGAATAAAATGCTTGAAAAAAATTTTTAATTTTGTTATACGTAAGGCTATAGAATCCAACACAATCAACAAGAAGAGGCTACAAAACAGGTTTGTTGAAGTGGGTCTCTTAACAGTAGACCTGTCAAACGGGCCAGCGGTTCGCGAGCCGGCTCGGCTCGGCTCGGCATTTAGGTGGGTTAGGACCAAAAAAAATTGGCCCGTTTAATTCGCGGGCTT
>JAVXUL010161465.1:0-13351 GCA_035590515.1 Trichilia minutiflora | reverse complement strand
GTACATTCTACGTGTTAGGATGTATTTCTGGGATTCGCGGCGATTGCCACGTGGTCGACTAGGGTCGGGGCGTGACAGATTCCATCTTGACCATCACATGCTCTCTACAATAAGACCACATTGTCGACAAGCTTTTTTCATTAGGTGTGGTTAGCCCAGTGTAATATACACAAGTGAACGATATATCTCACTGCAGATTACAGTCATGATATAGGTCAAAGGACTAATGATATACTAGTACGGCTGTGCAACAAATCATTAACTGTGAATAATCACCCATGTGATTCTATCACGATCGGTCATGCTCAGTATCACGTTCACCAACGTGATATCTATATTTATGCTCTTGTGATATGAGACTCGTCATCCAACTATTAGTATCCAATACTAATCCTTGGTAGTAACAAAATATACCAATTATGTAATTTCACTGTCACTCGTGACACTATCTCAATTGAAAACAAGTTTTAGAATGTATTTAAATTGAAAATTCTATACTCATATCTATAACTCCTTAAAGATAAAATCTCAACATATAATATAATCAGGGACTTATCTCGCATCAATGAAAAGAAAGAAATAAATAAGTAATTGAACATAATCCAAGATAGAATAATGTCATTTTATTAATTATAAATAATTTATAATTAATTATAAAAGGTATATACTTAAGAAAATATAACCTAGAACCATATGACACGATTGGTTCTAGGGTATATCTCTAACAACTTTGTGCTCAAAAGTAAGAATTTTTTTATTTTATTAAATTTATTTCTTATTATATGAAAAATTAATTAACTTAATTTGTTATACATTTGATTATAGTTATGTATTTCTTATTTGTTTTGTAGATTGGTCTAGTATTCGCAATGAAGCAAGCATATTCAGGACGACCAAGCACCTAAGCTTATGAATAGCAGATAACTATTTTATGGGGTTACACAAAGATTTTTAAGGGATGAATGTTGAACATCAATTTTACCCATTGTCTGAAAAGAAACACTTGAACCAATAGTAATTTCGTCTATCATGAATCATTTTATTTCATATGATATATCAATATTTCATTTATTATTGTAAATATTTAGTAGTAATTCCACGCACTTCTAAAACTCACAAAGTTTTAACAATTTGTAAGAGTTGATAATTATATTTCATAAAGAAAATAATTTCAAAATTGTTAATATGAAATTATCATGAAATTATAGCATTTTAAATTGATATATTTGTTATTGTAGCATTTAAATTGTATTATTTTTATTTTTCACCTTCTTCCTCAAGCAAAAGGATAATATATTATTTATATATATATATATATGATGAATGAATTGTCAGTGTTATATATCCTAAAATCATTCAAGTCATCAGTTTTGGACATTTTATATTAAATTACTATTTATAATATATACGATGCATATTTATTAATAAAGAAATTATTTATGTTTATATATGTATGTTGTTTCCTAAGAAAGTTAAAGTATATTTTTAACTCGATTTATATCTATATATCTCGAGTCTACTAGGGAATTGTATAAAATAATTGTATTTGTATTAAACTTTCTGATACTTGAAATAGAAATTTTAAATTTAAAACTTTATATGATTATGATTTTGAGTTTTCTTGTTTATAATAACTTATTTTAATAGTTTATAAATTGCATTATTAATACCTACACGAGATTTATATACATACATCTTTTAACTACTTTTGTTTAATGGACTATGATTTAATTGAGATATTTTGAAGTGATTAAGATTGAATTGAAAAATTATAAAGTTTAAGTGGTTTAGAAAGAAATATTGGGAGATTTTTAAATGTTTGATTTGAAAATAGGTTCTTTAAAAGCCTTCTAGGTGCTTGATATGTACTAATAGATATTAGAGTACTTATTAAGATTTTGTGACGGTTATTACATATGGGCTCTATAGACTGGAACTTGACAAAAACCCTTATCTTAAGATCCAAAAGTACCTAAGAAAAAAAAAACAAAGAAATCTTACCATCCAAAAGAATACAAAATAAAATCACACAAAGAAAAATGTTTTCGTTATAGGGTTGAGAGACATTAGAAAAGGAATTGTCTTCAATACCTTAATAGTCTTAAGAAGACTATGGTAGGTAGGTATAACAGTTACATGATTAAATTTGAATCAAATATTAACTCTGATATTTATTCATGAGTAATTGACTCAACTACTATATCTCATTTCTGTGTGTCTTTGTAGGTATTGTAGAATAGTTCTATATTATTGAACGATGGGATTATTTTGAGGATGGCTAATGGAGTAATAGTTATTACTATAATTATAAGATGATGCAAGCTAGAGCTACCATCTGACACATTTTGAAATTAGATAATGTATTGTATTTTGCTTTTATTGTATGAAATATTATATCTATATTTGTACTTTATAATATTGGATATTCTATACTGTTCAATAAAAATGAATGTTTATTATATTTTGAAAATATATATGTTTACAAAGCAATTAATACAAATGGTTTATATATCCTTCAATAGAATAATGATTATTGAGTAACTCCCATTGCAAATAAAAGAATTTGAGTTAAAATAAATCCTAAATAACTATGACATTATAGATTGTATCATATAAGGATAGACGATTTACTTAACTCAGGAATAGTGGGATATTGATCTCATTGAGTTCAAAACCCATTCTGACATGTAATTCATGTCTTCGAAGAAAAATGATCAAATTATCCTTTAAAAATAAAGGTGAGAGGTTAAAAGAACTATTGAACCTTATACATATAGATATATATGAACCTTTCAGTATGACAATCAGAAAAGATTTTGATTACTTCATTACCTTTACTAATGATATATATAAGTATATATGTTTAATGAAATATAAATCAGAATGCTTTCAAAAGTTTAAAAAATTCAAAAATGAAGTCGAAAACCAAACAAGAAAAAATATTAAGGTTCTACGATCAGATTATGGAGTCGAGTATTTGAATATTAAATTTCAAGAATTCTTAAAAGAAACTAAAATAATCTTGTAGATTACAACCTTCATATACACCTTAGATTAATGATGTGCTTGAGAGAAAGAATCGTACCTAATTAGATATGATGTAATCAATAGTTAGTTTTACAAACTTACCATTGTATTTATGGGGGGTATGCATTACAGACCGTTGCGTATATTCTCAACAAAATTTTTATCAAATCAGTCCAAAAGACTTCGTATAATATATAAAATGGTATAAGACACAACCTCAATTATATGAGAGTCTAGAGATGTATGGCACATATCAACTTATTCAAATAAATCCTTAAGTTTGTTCAAACGAATGATTTTGATGGGACAAAAAGGATGACTCTTTTAACCAAATTAATGACTAAATTTTTTTAGGGCTTATGAAATTCTCAATCGAACAAATCCATTGATTTGATCGAATGAAACATATTCAATCAAACAAATGGCTTGATTTGTTTGAATGAATTAATGGTTAAAAATTTTTAAAAAACCATAAAAACCTTGGTCGAACAAATATCTCAATTTGTCCAAATGAATTTCACTTGATCAAATAAATGGTTCTATTCGTTCGATAAAATCAACAGAAAACCTTAGTAAAATGACCATTTTTACCCTTTCAAAAATTCTTTTCTTTATAACTCAAAAACATTTTAGTAATTTCACTCTCATATTATAAATACAGGTTAATAATGGGAGAAATCATTTGTTTGTTCTCCTTTCTCCTCTCTCTCCTATATTTCTCTCTTCTTCTCCTTTGAATTTTTTTTTTCTTTGATTCTTTAAATTCTACTCAATTAATTCTTGATTTTACACCAAAAACCATCATTTCTTAGTCTCCTTTACATCTTAAAATCCTTATTTTTATAAAAAAAAACAAGAACAGTGAAGGAAAAAAAATTAGGGATTTGAGCCAAATTGGGAATTCAAGCAATCGGTATCAAATTTGACGATTATTAACATCTATCAACTTCTTAGTAAGGTTATTATCCTTAAATACATGTTAAAATTCTATTTTAATCAAAGTTGTAATTTAGAATTACTATTTATCCATAAATAGTTCAATTTTTGTTTACCAAAAATTTATGTTATAATTAGTTATTTAGAATGTAGAATAGATTAGTATGTAATTAAATAATTAAAAAACTTGAATTCAGAAAAATATATTATGCAATAAATAGTAAATATTACTATTTTATTCAAATTTCATTACTCATGGATTAATTTTGATAAATGAGGTCAAATGATGTTAGTTGGATCTTTAATCAAATGAATTATAGGTTTAATTGACTTTGAGTTACTAGAAATCGATTAGATTGCCGAAAAAGGAAAAATATCGTAAATATGTATAGGTCAACTATAAGACACTTAAATTAGGATTCATTTATATGTATGTAATATTGTATTATATTCTTAATTTTGAGAATTAATGAAATTACCAATATATGCACATTTTAGACATTGACTTTCGTACAATGCATGCTCGAGAAGTACCAAGGAGTGAGAGTATAGTAGGGAGTGCTCAGTCTCCCTATATTGTGAGTGGAATTACTCGTTTTTCTTTCAAATCTTTTCTAAATATTTTTAAACTTAAATGTTTTTATTTACTTTAAATATTAGAAGATTGATTTAAAATTTGTATGATTTTCTTAAATAAATAATATGCCCTGTATATGATTTGCTTGATAATTGTGATTGACCATATATTCTGATATATGTATATTGATAAATGATTTCCTTACCTAAAATTGATGATTTTATGAATATGCTATATACATGAGAATATAATATGATATTTATATGTTTTAAATTTGATTTATATTATGTGTAATATCCCGATCCGATGAGGGCAAGAGTAGTATCAAGATGGGTGACCTCTTGGAAAGTCCTCGTGATAACCCATTCCAAGAACAAAATCGTGAGGCCCCAATGGTTGGGCTAAAGCAGACAATATCATTGACAAGCTTTGGATCGGGTGTGATAATATGGTATCAGAGCTAACTCTTCTCCAATATGATGGTAGTGATTTGGGGATGAACTAGATGAAAGCTGATGGGCCTGTAACATCCCGATCCGATGAGGGCGGGAAGTGGCACTAGGACGAGGGAGCTTGAGCAAGGAGCAGCTTCTGACAAGCTTCTAGGATGGCAAGGGATAGGAATGAACCAAATCTCACATCAGAATGGGAGAGAAAGTTACTGGGCTATATATGCAGAGTTGAAACCAAGTTGTCAACAAGGTCTTTTGGGATAGGTGGCGGTTTATTCCCAAGAACTACGCAGTTAAACGTGCTTCAAAGAGAGCAGTACCAAGATGGGTGACCTCTTGGGAAGTCCTTGGATAACCCATTACCAAGAATAAAACCGTGAGGCCCCAAGGGTTGGGCCAAAGCGAATAATATTATTGATAGTTTTGGACCAGGTGTTATATTATGATATTGAGGTCGAGGAGACTATAACCGTGAGAGCCAATACTGTAGTGACAAAGTTTAATAGTCTAAGTATAGACTGAGGCAATGGTCATAATAGATGGTACATCAATAGGACTAATATAAGAGAGATGATGACCTCATTTATAATGGAGTGGTCCACTAGATAAAAATATAGAAGACAATCTTATAAGGATTCACATGCTACTCTAGGCTAACATTAGTGGTAGGCAAAGTTTTCATATATTGCATGCATGTTTCTATATTGTATTAAAAGAATTGTTTATTTGTATATAATAATTGGTTTTTAATTATATATCGAAAATTCATTGACGGCTTGAAATTACTCCTGATCAAAGTAATTGTCAAGAAAGATGATTAAGTCTAATGAGATTTCTATTGCAAATAGGCTATAGTTTATACTTGAAAATATTTTTAAATAGATAGTTAAAATATTTTTTCTCCAAATATTTTTATACTTATTTATATTATTTTATTTTATTTTCACTCACTGAGTATACGTTAGTATACTCTTTTTTTCTCACTCAGAGTTGATTTTAAGAATAATCGAAGTACATGGGTGGTGATAGCATTTGGATTTGTGTATTCAAGTATAAATTTTCACACTCAACTCATATTCTTTTTATTTTGAGTATATCGAAAGAGACTTATAAAGTTTATGGTTTTCCTTTTAATGTAAGAAATATAAAATCTTTATGTAACTTTTAGTATTTAATTTTATAATAGAATGAGTGTAACATTTTATATTTTTGAATACTTATATGATTAATGTATATTATGGTTATGAAACAATTATGTCTATTTTGAAATGATTTTAGATATATATACTTAAAGTGTTTGAGATTGATATGATTGAATGAAGTTTGGGTGTTTTTGTTGGATATGTACATTGGGAGTGTGTAAAATATTTTATGAAAAATAAGTATTAATATATCTTTACAGGTTCTTAGTAAGTATTCTAGACCTAGTGAATGCTTAATAAGAATCTGCAATAATTGTCACATATGGATCCCATGGAAAAGGGTGTGACATCAGGTGCTTGGTCATCCCGAATAAGCTCACTTTATTGCAAATACTAGACTAATCTACATAATTATAATTAAATGGATAATAAATTAAGTTAATTAGTTTTTCATATAATAAGAAATAAATTTAAGAAAAAAATTCTGACTTTTGAGCATAGAGTAATATCAAATAATATTATTTATTAGATAAAATAATATCAAGTAATTTATTGACTAAAAATTAATTACTTAAATTAAACATTGTAATATTTATTAAATAATTGTATTTATTAATTAATATAATATTTATTAATTAAATAATTATATATTATCTAAAATGTATTATTAAATATTTATTATTTAAATATTATTATTATAATTATTAATCAAATTAAAAAAATTAATAATATAATATGCTTGAAAGTGTACTTTCTAGAGTGCACTTTAGAGTGTTTGTGCTAACAAATGCACTTCCTGACACACACAACAAGCGAGCATATTAGAAAGTGCATGCATTAGGAAGTACATTTCTAAGTGTACTTTCCAAGTATACTTCTGAGTGTACTTAGGCATTCTCCATTCTTAAAAAAATTGAATCAACTCTACAATGCATTCTTAAATAAAAATCCATTTCAATCAAATATCCATAACCTATATATTCTTAAACACAATGCTTTCTAAACATATACTTATTTTAGTCAAATATACACAACCAAGATTTATTCTTAAACACAATACATCAACAAAATAATAATGTATAGAACAAAATTTAAAACGATCCTCAATTATATTGGTAAAAAATATAGCCATTTCGCAAAAGGCTTTAGAGAAATCAGTGGTGGATGTGGATTGGATGAAATGAAAAGTTCAAAAATTCTTCTTAAGGATAGGTTAAATTGAAAGATGAATCACTTTGGTTAATAGTGGATAAAATAAAAGATGTGGGGATATTTTTGCTGAAAATAATAAAGTGGGCTATTTTTAAATAAAATTTTGTTATGTAACTTTTTTTAAAATTTTGATTATGAACAATAATCAATTTTCTGCTAAATACTAATTTTCATACTTCATAACAAATTTTTACACAGGAATTATAAATCCAATTCAATTTCTTTATATTTATCTAATTTATTAGGGCATGTTTATTTTGCCACTATGTAATTGAAAAATTGTGTAATTAAGTGTAACTACATAGTTTTGGCATGTTTATTTAACTACATAATTACACAGTTAAATGTATAATTAGTGTAATTGGATCCCCTTAATTATACTGTTCAATTCTTAAGGCGTCAGAATTGATGTAATTACATAGGTTTATGTTATTTAATTTTTATAATTATAAAAAATATATTTTCTCATGTTTTCAATTCTCCTTAAAACCTTTCTATATTATCTTTTCTTTTTCTCTTGTAGCACTGTCTTTAACCTATATTCTAAAACTGCTTCACATAAACAACGATTCAAGTGCACTCATACGAATTTTCTTTTTTTATTTTTGTTAATGCTTCTATACTGTATATTGTTAATGCCTCTATACTATATATGTATATGTATTTTTTTCTTTGTTAACACCTCTGTCATGTATATGCATATATTTCTTTGTTTATATATATATATATATATTTGTTAATGCCATATTGTTAATACTCTGTATGCATTTTTTTCTATTCATTTGTTAATTCCTCTGTATGCACACATATTTTTTGCATATGTTGTTTAAAATTGTCTTTATAGGTAGATTTTCACTTGCTTAAAATTGCATATATTGTCTTCGTGGGCAACTTTTCTTTTTGTTAATTATTTTTTTATAAAACTATTATCCTATAAGAATATATACACATATACATATCAATTTCTTATAAGTATATAGTCTAAATATCGATCATACTGATTAACCTGACCTTAATTAGGAACACTATTTTAATATATAGGAATCGCAAATAATTAAACCTATAAAGCTGCATAACCATATACCAAATAGAAAGAAGGTGAAGATGAACATTTCATGCATTTTATTGCTAAACAAGTAATACTAAGAAGGATACAATAAAAGAGCTTAACCAACGAGGGGTGAGATACTGTTAAAAAGAAATAAACAAAATATATAATACTAAACCTAATAGAACTAAAATAAAAAATAAGATGAGGACTCTAAAAAAGATACATTGCACTATTAAGAGAATGATGTAAAATAATGGATTTAGGTGGAATGAGGAAACTTGAAGGGTTGATGTTGAAGATGATATTTGAGAGCAATATTTGATAGTGAGTAATTTTTTTTCTTCACAAATTGTGTTATGTGAATAGAGTTTAATATAATTTTTATATTTTGACAATTAACAATTATTGGTTATGTGTAGGCCCACCCAAATGATTGTTGCTATAAGAATCCTAAAACCAAGTTGCCAGATTATAATACTTTGACATTAATTTTTGGAGATACTGTTGTTAATGGTAGGAAATATTGTAAAGTGAATCATGCTGATGATTATCATAAACTATCTAATGATGATGAAGTTGGTGAAAGACAAAATACTAATCAAGGTTTAGAGGATATACAGTTTATTGAAGGTAGAAGAATTGACAAGTTTTTTAGCATTATAACTAGTGAACTAATTCAGGCAACTAAATAGGATAAGAGAATGGGGAGAGGATGTGTAGTTAAGCAAGAAAATATGATATCTTGTCCAAAGAGAGTTAAGACTTCTATTGGAAGCAACTTACCTAAATCTGTTGATAGATAGATAACAGTATTTGAGCATCACATAAAGAGACAAAAGGAACTTAAAAGCATTTCTACAAAGAAATTAATGCCTTTAATAATAGAGTTAGGATTGGATATCTAATAGACTATACGAGTTATTCCACTTTTGGAGAATGAGAGAAATGATAGCTCCAAAATATTTTTGATGATTGTATGGCATATTAAACTTTCGATTTATATTTTGTTTTTGATAATGCCAAAATAAATAACAAGTGACAAGTATGCATATATATGATGATATTTACTTTAAATGAACATATTTGTATTGATTTAATTGTTAAAATGAACAAATATAAGTCACTTGCTCTTTTGGAAATAATATATGTTTTTGCAGGTGAGAAAAGTGAAGAAAGCGTCAAGAAAGCTCACCAAGGCACCAATGTATCGATACGTTACTTAAACGTATCGAACGTATCGATAGCTATAGTTCAAAATCAAAGCCTGAGTTCTGGAACCCTTCACAAAACATATTGACACCCTTGGTCTGCACTCAAATTTTCAAAACCTTTTCATAAATGTATCGATACCCTTGATGGTTCTTCAAACGTATTGATACCCTGAGGCCTGGATCAAGCACCTTCATGACAGATTTTATTTCTTTTACGTTAAATTCTTTCGATACAATGGAAAATATATCGACACCTTCAGGCTGAGCATTACAAAAATCAAGTCTATAAATGCTAGTTTAGAGACATTCAATGCCACCATTAATGAAAGTAAAAAGGACCATTGTGAAAAAATTATTGTAGATATATAAACATCAAGTTTTGAAGACAAAAAGACGACAAGCATTAAGAACAACCATTTGAGCAAGAAAAAATTCTTCTGCAATATACGTTGTTTATTCTCTCATCTTTATTATCTGTATTTAATTTCTAATGAGAGAAATTATTTATATTGAACATTTACTCTTTAAGAGACTTATTGAAATTAATTCTTGTAAATTAATTATGGGTTTCTCTTCACCTGTGATAAGAAGAATCATTGTATTGGGTTGCACTTCACCCACTCAAAAGAAAGTCATTTTTGTCAGGTTGTCCTTCACCTTTGAAAGAAAGAGTTGTTTTAGGTTCCACTTGACCCGTTCAAATAAGTTGTCAGTGATCCTCGGTGTGAAAAGATTCAACCGAGAAGAGTGGACGTAGACGTTCTATTAAATCACTATAAAAACTGAGTGTTTCATTTTTGTGTTTGATTTTTCTTCTCAAAATTCATTATATTAGCATTAATTTTTATTCCAAAATTACTAATCTCCATTTCACTCGCTCTTGGAGCTTACCAATTGGGACTTCACCCACTGTCTAGAATCGATGACTTATTTGATCAGTTGCAAGGGGTAAGCGTGTTTTCGAAGATTGATTTGAGATCAGGGTAATATCAGTTGAGGATTAAGGGAAGTGAGGTAGCTAAGACAGCCTTTTGGACACGTTATAATCACGATGAGTTCCTTGTAATGTTGTTTGGGTTAACTAATGTCCCAGCTGCATTCATAGATCTTATGAATCGAGTATTCTATCATTATCTTGACAAGTTTGTGATTGTCTTCATTGATGACATATTGGTTTACTTGAGGATCAAGAAAGAACATGCTCAGTATGTGCGGATTGTATTGCAAACACTGAGAGAGAGAAGGTTGTATGCTAAGTTTTCAAAATATGAGTTTTGATTTCGAGAAGTGGTGTTTTTGGGACATGTGATCTCAAAGGAAGGAATCTTTGTGGATCCTCATAAAGTTGAAGCTATTGTGCAATAGGAGAGGTCGAAGACTGTGATCCAAACTAGAAGCTTCCTGGGTTTAACAGATTACTATAGGAAGTTTGTTGAAGACTTCTCTTTGATAGCTGCCCCACTGATACGCTTAACAAGGAAAGATGTTAAGTTTGAGTGGGATGAAAAATATGAACAGAGTTTTTAGGAATTGAAGAACCGTCTCTCCTTGGCTTCGATTTTGACACTACTTATTTCTAGAGAGGCATTTGTAGTATTTAGTGACGTCTCCAGGTAAGGAATGGGTTGTGTTTTGATGTAGAATGGAAAGGTGGTCGCTTATGCTTCTAGACAGTTTAAGAAGCATGAGGAGAATTACCCGACCCATAATTTAGAGTTGGCTGTAATAATCTTTGCCTTGAAGATTTAGAGACATTACTTATATATAGAGAGATGTCAGATTTATACAGATCACGAGAGTCTAAAATATCTACTCACTCAGAAAAAACTGAACCTGAGGTAGAGAAGATGGCTTGAGTTGATTAAGGATTACAATCTGGTGATTGATTATCACCCAGGAAAAGTTAATATGGTGGAAGATGCCTTAAGCAGAAAGTCTTCAGTGACAATGGCGTATATTCGATCAGTATACTGTCCATTATTACTGGAATTAAAGAGTATGAGAGTGACATTGGAGTGCGGTCAAGATGGCTCAATGTTAGCCAATTTTATTGTGAGATCGACTCTATAAGAATAGTAAGAGAAAGGCAGATGTAGGATCCATAGCTAATGAAAGTTTGCTAGAGAATTATGATGGTAATGCTGGAGATTTCTATATTTCTCAGGATGGGATTTTAACATTGAGAGGTAGGGTATATGTACCCTTAGATAATGAGCTAAGAAACGCCATCCTGGAAGAGGATCACTATTAAGCCTTTGCAATCCATTCTGATAGTAGAAAAATGTATAAAACCATCAAAGAGAACTATTTATGGTCTGGGATGAAAAGAGACATAGCAGAATTTGTTGCCAGGTGTATGACATATCAGCAAGTTAAAGTTGAACATTAGAAGCCAGTAGGGACACTCCAGTCACTACCTATCCCAAAATGGAAACGGAAACACATTACCATGGACTTTGTGGTAGGATTATCACGTACTCAAGCTGGATATGATAGAATATGGGTGATTGTAGATAGGTTAACCAAGTCTGCACACTTTTTACCCATAAGAGCTAAGTATCCAGTTGAGAAACTAGCAAGATTATATATAGCAAAGATTGTAAGATTGCATGGTGTACCTGTGATAATCGTGTCAGATCGAGATCCTCATTTTACATCTCAATTCTAACCTAGTCTCTAGAAAGTTATAGGTACGAGATTGAATTTTAGCTCAACTTTCCACCCTCAAACGGATGGACAGTTAGGAAGAACCATTCAGACACCAGAAAATATGTTAAGAGGGTGTTTATTAGAGTTTTAAGGGAGCTGGGATCGATATCTGCCTTTAGCTGAATTCGCCTACAACAACAGCTATCAGTCCAGTATAAGAATGGCACCATACGAAGCTCTGTATGGAAGAAAGCGTAGAACTCCTTATGCTAGGATGAAGTAGGTAAAAGAAAGCTAGATAATATTAAGTTGATTGAAGCCACCACTAAGAAAGTGAAGATTATTCAAGACAGGTTGAAGACAGCATAGGATAGGCAGAAGTCGTACTCAGATAATAGAAGAAGGGATCTAGAGTTTAATTTGGGTGAATAAGTGTTTTTAAAGGTTTCACCCTGAAAAGGAGTAATTCAATTTAGGACTCGAGGAAAGCTTCACACAAGATATATCGGACCTTTTAGAATCATTGAGCGGATTAGTCCAGTAGCATATAAGCTGGAATTACCGCCAAACATGCAAAGGATACATGATGTCTTTCATGTATCTATGTTGAAGAAGTATGTACCTGACCCCTCTCATGTCATTAGATTGTCTCTTATTGATTTGAGATAAGATTTGAAGTGTGAAGTGCAACCTGTGGCCATACTTGATTGTTGGGAACGGACATTGAGGAGTAAAGTCATCCCGATGATAAAGGTTCTATAGAGGAGTAATACGATTGAAGAAATGACATGGGAGCTTGAGCTTCAAATGCGACATCAATACCCCCATCTCTTTCAGTACTAAGGTATGTTGAATTTTGAGGACAAAATTCTTTTAAGAGAGGTACAAGTGTGAGCCCCGTGTCTATAACACAAGGGTATAATGGTAATTTTTTACTTTTATTATTCATACATTTGTATCCATCCTGTCATTGTGTGCATATGGGTGTGATTTTATAATTTACTTCAAGAATTTGATTGGTGATGAGTACATAAAAGTGTATGTGTATTAAGAGTTAAATTTATCATTTTACACTTAAAGTATGATTAACTCTC
>JAVXUL010161454.1:0-13352 GCA_035590515.1 Trichilia minutiflora | reverse complement strand
TGATGTTAATGTGATTAAAAATCTTCCATTTTCCTTTATTTTATTTTATTGTTGGTTAATGAGTTTGAAAATAGGTATTAATGCCTTGCGGGTTCTAGAGATGCATTCTAAATAATAGGATGTATTTCTGGGATTTACGACGATTGCCACGTGGCCGACTAGAGTCGGGGCGTGACAGTTACTCCGAAGGTGTTACTTTCTTTGCAGGCTTAGGAAGTGAAGCTTTGCCGAAAACAACCACATTTTCAGTTGCTCTCCGATGGAAAAACTCGTGGTCCGATAGCAGCCACATTCCTCTCACACCTTATCAGTTGAGTCATTCTGCATTGACCGCAAGAAGGGTCCACGGACAATTCTTGCACCAACAAATATATAATTATTTTTTTATTCATCACATCTTAATATAAATTATACAAACTACGTTTTTTACAAGTCTTATTTTTTTTAAAAGAATTAGATAAATTCTATATACTAAAAAATAAATAAAGTTTATAAGAGTATTTTTAAAATTTTAAGATAAATTTATTCAAACATATTGAGCATTAAATCATAAATTTTAACTTAGTTTTATTATGATATAATTATTCAAATACTTTAATCGTATTTATATTTAAACTCAATACCAAAAGTTTAAAACAAAATTATATTTTTGTTAGGAAAATAAAATCACCCAATATATGTTTTTGACCATAAATCTATATATAACAAGAAGTAACATGTCTTATATAAACTACAAATATAAATCAAAATAAACTAGGTAAACCTTACTTGAAAAATAACATTGAATAAATTAAATCTAATAAGATTGAAAAATCTAATGAACTCAAAATAACTTCAAGGAAGCAAAGAGGCAAAAATGAGTCTATAAACAAAACCCTAGATCAGGCCTAAAAGAACTTGACAAATAGGGTGAAATTGGTAAAGGTCAAAAGAGTTTGTATAAAACATGATATGAAATTGGAAAAGCCTAGATGAGACTTGAAAAGGCTGAAATAAAAAACTCAAAGAGCTTAGATGAAGTGGGACAAAACTCTTGGAGCTCAAAAAAGTGTAAATGAAACTTGAAAAGGCTTTGAAAGAAATCAAAATAAACAAATAAACTTAAAGAAAAAGCTTGAAATTTAACTTTTTTTTTTAAATTTTTAAATATTATACTATTATAATTTATGAATATTACATTAGAGGTCCACTAGAAGTAGAAGTTGTAGATAAGTATTATTATTAAAATTTTGCTTTGAAGGTATATTGCCAATCTAGTAAAAATTGGAAAGAAGCGATAATTTTAAATAAGTAGTACTAAAATTTTTTCCTAAAAAATTATTCTAGATTAGAGGTAATTAGGCACGATCTACTCTAATAATAAGAGAAATTTATCTACATATTTATATACAAGAGTTGGAAAAAAATCTTTTAAAAAATTCATATAAGAAAGAATTTTAAATAAGTATTATTAAAATTTTGCCTTAGGGTCTACACCCAATCTAAGTAAATGTGTGAATTTTAGATAAATTTTGTTAAAATTCTACTATAAGGGTTTGTACTCAAATTAGATATGGAGTTTACTCCATTGCAACATATAAACATTGATTAATATGACCAACATTAAACTTGACTTGAATAATTGAAAAAAATATGATTATTCAATAATGCATATTAAATATTAAGATTATGCATTTCTAGCAGTAAATTCATAATTAAAAAAAAAAGTGATTGTGATTGCTCCAAAAGAAATAAAACACAAGATATTAGAGTTAGGATATTTAGTGTATAAGATCCACCCAATGTTAAATATAAAAAGGCATAATAGATCTATATGAACATTATGTGTTGTCCTACAATAACCAATTATTGCTTAGTTCCTTCTTCTCTTTCTTCGATAACCGAAACTTAAAGAAGGAAGAGCTAAAGATAAAAAGGTCCTATGAAGAGTGTGGTTAAAAATTCATAATAGAGTCTAACCACAACTATAGAATTGATTATCTTTATGCATAAAGATACTAGTAGATTATCCCTCACTATATAGTAAATTTTTACCTTTTTGTATATAGAAATAGAAACAAATAGACTAGAAATGACATTATTTATGTTAATTCTTATATCTATAACACCAAAGGAATATTAAATATTGATGCACAAAATTTGATGGTTATTGTATTGTTCAAACAGCAATAGAGTTGATTTTGAACATCACGTAGCAATATAGGTGTCTATTGGGTCAAAACCGGCGATTCCAAACCGAAACAAAATATCGGAGAGGGTGAAATCGTCCCGAATCGATAGTTATAACAGACCGGATCAGATTGGTTCCACAGTTCGTATTTGATGGAATCGAAAATAAAATAGTAATAGACTGGTCCGATTCGAGTTAGGTTGTCAAACGATTCTGGTCTCAGTCTATTCTAGTTAAATTAATTTTTTAATTTAATTAAAATTAATTAAAATATTTTTTAAATTATAAAAAAATACCTCCGATAGTATAAATTAAATTTTATAATTAATTGAAAAATATTAGAAAGTGAAGGTATTTATAAAAAAATAGAAGAATTTTTAGGGAATTTTATTAAAATTTTTACTTTTTGAACTGCCGGTTCAACCCGAACCAACCCATCGAGTTGAACCGACAGTTACAAGCCCAAACAATTTTAGGTCGAGTTCTTGATTTTAAATATATAAAACTGATACAGATTTATAATAGTAACTCGAAATTGATCCAAACTAGATGAACAGTTAAACTGATTGGTTTGGGCCGATTCACGTGTTAACCCAACCCGTTAGACAGTATTATGCAACAATAGTTTGATGATTTCTTGAACCCCTAGACCTATAGACACAGAGAAACTCAAAGTTATGCTAGTTATTTGATAAAGAAACTCCGATATGAAAGTCAAATATGGCAAGAAAAAGGTTAATGAGATTAAAACTAAAAGAAGTTAACAGAAGAAAAGCCAAGTTTTTTAAAGGGCTACCACTGCTAGTTTCTACAGAGAAAAATGGAGTGAGGAAGATGATGAATATTAGATAATATCTTTATCTCAAGTCTAAAAAAGAACAACGTTTTCTTATTTGCTTTGATCATATTTTATATGTGTAGCTATCGTGTCTTGCAAGTATTCTTATATAAGTTATCAGAGAATGGGATTGATAAGTCATTTCTATGGGAAGGTTGTGTGTAAGTTTTAGTTAATTGATTGCACTGTAATCATTGAAGGATTCTAAACTATATATATACAACAACAATTATAAATCTTCACACATCTCATACTTTGTTTGAACATATATTAGAATACATGTTGAAATCAAGTAAGGGAGAAGATTTTATCTATTCTTTAGCTTGTATTTGATGAAAAAGCTTCAAATGCTAGAAATCTCCACAATTTACACTAACTTTATTAAGGAAAAAGCTTGGTTGAAAATCCTAAGGAGAGAGAGCTTTGTTTTTTAACTTTGATATTATCTAAAATGAAAAACTTAACCATTAAGTAAACCATTTGATTATATATACACTTAGACTATTTTACAATAATCAAATTTTATAAGGATGTCTAAATAAATATTTGATTTAAGTTTTAATTCTTTAACTTAGTACTTTTCTAAACAAGCCTTTGGATAATCTATATTTTCAAAAAATCATGTAATTTACATGAAATTTTATTTATGTATATAATAAAATTCTTTAACACTGTATAAACTTATTTGTGTATGTGTGAGTGAAGTTATTGGTGTGAACATATATGGGTTCATTGTATAGTAGGCGTAAGCCAGCTCTAAACTTTTTGAAAGTTCAACGATTATGGGTAACGTCTAACAATACGTTATAATCTCTAAATTAAAATAAAAAAAGTTTTATCAAACCCTTATACTGATTATATGTATCATGTGAATTATATCATTCCATTGTTCAATCCTAATTAAGTAAATGTTTATAGACTGTCAAAATTCTAAACTCGATATATCTACAAATCGTCAATCGATATATCCTAAACTCATTACTATAAAACTCTTTTGTATGACATTAAAGTATTTTAATCAAAGACTTTGGTTTTAGATATTTATCAACGTCCGTCTAGGAACTCTAATCAGAACAGAGTCAATGAGAACTCCAATTCTAATTAATTGAGATAACAGATCTTATCTTGATCACCATTCAAATTCTTATATGAACAATGCATAATCAAACGATCTTTATCATATAGGATATGGTTTATAAACCCCGTTCTGTAAACTTACGGGTAAAATAGTCATTTTATAATTTAGGGATATTTTTGTTATTTTTATCATATGCATACATGCGTATAATAATCAAGTAGTCAATAAAATATTAAGTCTTAATATATAATTTCAAAAAATTTAGTTGATAAATAGTTAAGTATGAAAAAAGTTCTATAGTAGTATTCGTTGAAACCTCAAGTTTTGGAGGAATTTCATGCTAATTAAAGCTGACAATTAGCTGATAAAATATTAACACTATAAGAGGGATGAAAGAATTTATAGTTAGAGAGAAAATACCGCAAAAATAAACATCCGATAACGGTAGAAGTAGGGTTAAAAACATAGAACATCGAAAACCAGAATGAAGGAAAACAAGAGAGAATAACCATGGCTAGACCAACCTAAGAGGAGGCCTAAGACTGATGTAATCTTGGCACTAGTTTGGTCTACTTGAGGATGATCGACGTAAATCATGGCACGGGTCCATACATTGATATCCCTCAATTTTAATGAACGGAGTCAGTTCCTACAAAATGCCCTACAAATAATCGATTTTGTCTCCTTCTAAAATTTTCTTCTCTTTATATACTCAAAGATATTTTTATAATTATGTCGAATAATATAAATAAGATTAACAGGGCAAACGATCATTTTCCCCTTCTTTTCTTATTCTTCTTTTTCCTTTCTCCCCTATTTCTGTCCCTGGTTCTACAAATCTCTCATTCTTTTTTGCTATCCTCCTGATTAAATCTCAATTTTTCATTCAAAACAATACGTAAAGGATACTTAAATTATCAGTGCATCAATAGGGTTATTATAAGGAAAGATGTTGGTATCCTAGGAATACGGAGTATTGGCTTACCAGGTGGATATGTCAAGATCAATCATAGGCATTACCACATGACTATTTGAGATAGACATTAGTGATGGACAATATTTTATTAAAATAATCATGTACATTATTATTTTTCAAAATAAAGAATATTTTTATTAAATGATCATTAGTTTTCACATGCATAAAAAACTCACTTATAACTCAAGATTGCTTTTGACTAAAGTAATCGTCAAGAAAAGAGACAGTCCAATAATTTTTAAATAAAACAAGCCATAGTTTTAAATGTAGTAAAATATTTTTAAGTTTTCATAATTTGTTTAATTCAATGTTTTCAACTAAATATGATTATATATATATATATATAATTATTTTAAATAAATGTTTCTTATTTGTTCATTTATAGAGTATACATCCGTATACTCATCTTTTCACCCTTAAATTTCAGGTAGAGAAGAATGTGATTGAGCGTGGCTAAGAGTTAAAGGTGGTAACATATCACAAGTTTTGCATTATTCAGGTATAGATTCCTTTCCTCGACTCACTGTAGGGTATTTAAGTCCCCTAGAGTTTCTATGTTTATGTTTATACATTTACAATCATGAGATTTACGTTTTCATTATAATTTAGAAGTAGATTCATATAAATTTCAAATTTTATATATTTGTATAATATATAATGTTTAATGATTTATATTTTTGAGATATTTTGGCAAAGTTTTAGTTAGAGTGTGGATGAGAAACTTTGATTTAAAATTAAATGGGTTTATGATTTATTATATTATGATGTGTTTTGAGATAAAAGTTTCTATTGAAATTAAATGATATTTGGATTGATGGTTTTATGAATGCATTTGGTTAAATGTTTGAGATGGGATTTTAAATTTAAATAGATGATATTTATGTTGATTTTAGGTACCATAGATACGGTACAGGTCTTTGAGGTATATTTTAGGCATTAGAATATATTCCAAGAGCTTGTAGTGGCTGTTATATATGGGTTTTATGGGTGAATGTGTGTCAATTAAATGATATCAAAGCTTTTAGTTTTTAAAATATTTTTAACTATTTTATTTGATTTTTTAATGATTTTAAAACTTACTCAGTGGATTATAAGTGAGTTGAGTCTTAAGATTACATATAACTTGGAATGCATGAAAAACTAAATCTATAATATCTTTTATAACTCAATATGCTATCACGATCAAATAGAGGATATGATAGACCCTATAAAGAGATTTACCTAAAGATAAACAAGATGCCTCCTCATATATATCCCAATCAGTTCTTGAAGAAACATAAGCACCCTTTCCACTACTATTTCCATAACTAAAAACGAGAATACGATCTCCAATGACATTGAAGGCATAAGCCACCTATATAACTTATTGAAATGCTTAAAAATTTGTACAGCCTCAATGATAAATAAGATCGACACCTTACCCCTATCTTTACCTATATTCTTATTTGTTACCAAGGATCATTACAGTTTTTACGGTAGATGAACCTTCCAAACTAGCTCTAAAACTCTTCAATATCATTAAGAAAATTAGATAGTTTAGGAGTGACAATACGGATGCCATATTGGCAAATAGGTGATTGAAAATGGTAAAGAAAGACCTTAAGGATATGAGATTAAAAGATGAGATTAAATTAAAAGATACTATCAGGTTAGTTGAAGATAGTGTAGTGACATAATGAAAAAATATAATGACAAGTTTGACATTGCCTTTGACTTAAACCAATTTTATACAAGAATTAAAGAATTAGTATTATACCCACTTTCATTGCAGTCAGAAGAAACAAAATTTTTTAGGTTAAAATAATTGGGTAAAATAGTGATAGAATATGAGACCCAACTAAAAGAGTTTGTGAAATTGTGCTAAAGTTAGCCAATAAAGACAATTTGTATGCTAAATTTGAGGAGAAGTTAAAATTTGAAATTAGAGAGAATATGTCATTGTCGGGCAATCCAAGTTACAAGGAAATGATCTAGATAGCCCTAAGGGTTGAGAAATTAGTAGGAGAAAGGAAGTCGTGGGGTATGTTTCAAAAAAGAAAAGATCTAAGTATATATATTAGGCAACCGTCTAATAAGAATTGTAATAGAGGTTCTTCAAGTAATACATTTGTCACTAGTCCAGCAAACAATCCACCTTTCTCTTCTCGGAGTCAAAGACCATTCTGGTTTGGCTTATCAGCTTAAAGGTCGACTCAAAGTTCTAAGCAAAAATAATGGATGAATCAATGTATAAATTATAAAAAGTATCACAATGGCAAATTTAGATTGCTACATATATGTTTTAAAAAATATTATAACAACCTAATTAGAATAAAGACAAATAATCAACATATACCAAGCCAGAATCCTGTCTTCCCTCAGCAGCAGTCAGTAGATCAGATAACAGTTTCAGTTAGTAGAAGATTAAGAATGGGTAATTCATCTATGATACCACAAGGTATATAAAAGACTCAGGATAAAGTTTAAACCAAGGTGTTTGCCCTTAATAAAAAGCAAGCTCAAGTTAATCCCGATGTGATTATAGTTACCATCACTAGTTTTAATTAGGCTACTTATATTTTGATTGATTTAGGTTCTAATAGATCCTTTATTAGTACCAAATTTACATCATATACTAATAGAAAGTTATCATTCTTAGATAGAGAACTAGTAGTAGTCCATACTCCGTTAGTACAAAAAATACTAAGAAAAATAGTTTTCAAAGATTATAGGGTTATTGTAGGTGGAGTAGAGTTAGAAGCAGATTTAATACCCTTAAGGATTCAAGACTTTGATGCCATTCTAGAAATGAATTGATTATCTAGTCATCAAGCATTGTTTGATTGCTTTACAAATAAGTAGTGTTTAAAAAACTAAGTGAGTTAAAAATTTTGATGATATGAGAGCATGTTATACTTTCAACCTGTGTAATTTTATCTATAAAAGCATAAAAATTGATAAGAAAAGGTTGTCGAGGATATTCGACATATATAATCGATACTTCAGCTCCAGAGTATTCAATAGAACAAATGCCAATCTTGAAAGAATTTTCAGATGTGTTTTCTAGGTTACTACTAAATATGAAATTCGACTTCAACATTGAATTGGTATTGAGTATTACAATTATATTAATACATTCATACCAAACACCAATTAAACTTAGAAAATTAAAGGTGTAACTCAAAGACTTGGTGGATAAGGATTTTAACCAACCTATAATGTACCTTAAAGTTCATCGATGTTATTTGTTAAGAAGAAAGATGGTACTCTCAGATTATACATTGATTATTGACAATTGAGCAAGATAATCATAAAGACCAAGTATCCTTTATTGAGAATAGATGACCTTTTCAATCAGCTGTAAGATGTCAACATATTCTTAAAGATAAGTTTGAGGTCAGGGTATTATCAGTTAAAGATCCAGGAAAGTAACGTGTCTAAGATAGCTTTTAAAACTAGATATGAGTATTATGAGTTTCTTATAATACTGTTTACGTTAACTAATGCTTCTATTGCATTCATGGATCTCATAAATAGGGTATTTTATTCACACGAAATAAGTTTATAATTGTTTTTATCGATGATATCCTAGTATACTCAAGGAATAAGAAAGAGTATACTCAATATTTGAGAATAGTGCTAAAGACTTTAAGAGATAGAAGGTTATACATTAAATTCTCTAATTGTGAATTCTAACTTAGGAAAGTAGTATTCTTAAGGCACTTAGTGTCAGGTAAAGGATTTTTTATGAATCTATAAAAAACTAAAGTTATAATGTAATGAAAAAAGCCCAAGAATGTTATAGAGATTCAAAGCTTTTTGGGATTAATAGGATACTACCAAAGGTTTGTTAAAGGTTTTTACTTGTTGGCCACCCCATTGACACGGTTAATAAGAAAAGAAGTTAAGTTCAAGTTGGATAAACAATGTGAATAGAGTTTCAAGTATTGAAGGATTATCTCACAACTGTTTCGATTTTGATATTTTTCATTTTGAAAGGTAGATATATAGTTTTTAGCAATGTATTCAAATAAAAACTTAGATGTGTATTGATGCAAAATAGATGAGAATTGCTTATATTTCTTAATCATTTAAGAAGTATAAAGTAAATTATCCTACCCATAACTTAGAGATAGTAACGATGGTTTTCGTATAGAAGATATAAAGCAATGTTAAATCTTTATAGACTATAAGAACTTAAAATATCTACTCACTCAATGAAAATTAAATAAGACAAAGATAATGGCTCGAGTTTATCGAAGATTATAATCTAATAATTGATTATGATCTGGAAAAGGCTAATGTGATTATTGATGTGCTAAGTAGAAAGTCATCAATTATAGTGGCATATGTATGATTAGCATATGTGCCACCATTATTAGATTTGAAGAGCTCAAGAATAAGTTTAGAATGTGCATATAATAGAGTAATGATAGCTAAATTCGTGATGAGATCCACTTTAGAAAATCAATAAGAGAAAAATAGATGCAAGATCCTGAATGAGTTAAAGTTTGCCAAGAGATCTTAGATGGCAAACAAAGTGAATTCTATTTCACTCGAGATCGAATCTTAACTATGAAAGGTAGAGTTTGTGTTCCTGATGAACATAAGTTAAGAAGGGCAAGTATAGAAAAAGCTCATTATTTTATTTGCCATACATCCAAGTAGTATGAAAATATATCGGATTATCAGAAAAAGTTATTAGTGGTTAGGTATGAAAAAAGATATAATAGAATTTATAGTCGGATATATAGTATATCCACAGA
The DNA here is from genome assembly GCA_035590515.1 of Trichilia minutiflora. Classification (NCBI taxonomy): domain Eukaryota; kingdom Viridiplantae; phylum Streptophyta; class Magnoliopsida; order Sapindales; family Meliaceae; genus Trichilia; species Trichilia minutiflora. Next base: position 3,545 of record JAVXUL010161454.1, on the reverse strand, counting down.
TAAAAGCAGAGTATCAAAAATCGACTGAAGCACTTCAAACTTTGTCGATACTTGAATTAAAATTAGAATATACCACTATAGATTTTACAATTAGGCTTCTTCATACTCAAGCTGGTTACGATGTCATTTATGTAATCATTGATCGACTTATAGAGTTTATCCACTTATTACCAATTAAAGATAAGTATTCATTAAAAAAATTAACAAGATTATACATTGTAGAAATTGTGAAGTTATATGGAATACCCATAACTATTATATTAGATTGGGATCCTCGAGTTACATCTCAATTTTGACTGAAACTTTAGAAAGATAATGAGTACTACTTTGAATTTCAGTTCTACATTTCATCTTCATACAAATGATTAATTTAAGAGAACTATGAAAACATTAAAGATATGCTAATGGCATGTATTATAGATCTTTAAGATAGTTGGGACATGTATCTTTCATTGGTTGAATTTGTCTATAGTAATAGTTATTAATCCATAGGTATGACACCTTATGAGGTATTGTATAAAAGAAAGTGTAAAATACCCTTATGTTGGGATGATATGGAAGAAAGAAAGCTAGATAATATTGAGCTAATCAAAGCCACCATAGAGAAAATTAAGATTATTTAGGAAATATTGAAGATAGTTCTAGATCAACAGAAATTCTAATCGGATGATCCTTAAAGAGACTTAGAATTTAATGTAGGCAATATGATATTCCTAAAAGTATCACCCTAAAAAAGGGTAATCTAGTTTAGAATCGAGAAAAACTCCATCCTTGATATATTGAGCCTTTTATAATTATCAAAAGAATTGATCCAGTGACATATGGATTAGAGTTACCACCCTAAATATAAAAGATCTATGATGTATTTCATGTATCTATGTTAAAAAAATATGTATTGAAACCCTTATACATTATTGAACCTTCATCTGAGAAAATTTAAGTTATAAATTTCAACCAGTTGTAATTCTGGACCTACAGGAGAAAGCCTAAAGAGTAAAGTAATACACATGGTGAAAATATGATAATGAAGTGTCACAATCAATGAAATGACATGAGAGCCTGAAAGCCAGATACAATAATAATATCCTTACCTATTTTAATGTTAAGATACGTAGAATTTTGAAGACAAATTTTTTTAAGGACAAAAATTTTTAAGGGGTAGAATTATAAATCTTATTCTGTGAGCTTAGAGGTAAAATAGTTATTTTATAACTCAGAGGTATTTTTGTTATTTTCACTATATATATACATAGGTATAATAATCGAGTAATTGACAGAATATTGAGATTTAAAATGTAATTGGAAAGATTTAATTGATAAATGGTTACATATAGAAGAGGTTGTATTATAGTTTTCGTTGAAACATTAAGTTTCAAAGAAAATTTTTACATTAATTGAGGCTAACAATTAACTGACAAAGTATCGACACTATAAGAGGGATATAAGAATTTATGGTTGGGAAGAAAACGGTGCAAAAAGATACGTTAGATGAGGGTATAAATAAGGCCAAAAATAGAGGAGATCTAAAATCCAAATGAAAGTAAACAAGGTAAAACAACTAGGGCTAAATTAGTCAAGGAGGAGGCCCAGGACCAACACTAATTTTGGCACCAATTTGGGCCATCTGGAAATGATTGTTATGGATTCATACATCGATTTCTCCTAATTTTAATGAACAACACCGATTCCTATAAGATACCTTATGAATTATCAATTTTATCCCCTTCTAGAATTTTTTTTCTTTATATACTCAAAGACATTTTTGTAATATATAGGGTACTATAAATAATATCAACAAAGGGAAACAATTATTTTCCCCTTCTCTTCTTCTTCATTTTCTTCTTTTCTCCCTTGTTTCTCAATTTGGTTTTACGAATCTCTCCTTTTATTTTGCTATCCTCCCAATTAAACTTCAATTTTTCACTCAAAACAACAATAAATCAACATCCTTAACATTTTACAAGCCTCATTTCTTTTATTTAAGTAAGAAATCAAAATGAGAGAAAAGCTAAAGTTTGGGTTATTTAGGGCTTTTTTGCAATCAATAGAGATTAAAACTTTCTAAGGCATAAATTAACTCATTAGTAAGGTTTTTAGCTTATTTCAAGCATTAATTTCATGTTTTAGAGAATTTAAAATTTAGGGTTTATTGTACAATTATGAAAAATAAAAATTTTAGTTTAATTTTGATAATTCATGTTAGAATATATTATTTAGAATGAGTTGATTTGAGATTAAATTATAGGAAATTAAAATTTAACTTGTAGGATTTTGTTCGACAATAAATTGAAAACTCGAATTACGTTATGAATTAATTGATGAATATGGCAACACGATGATAATGGCCACAAGATTTCATTTTAAAAATTCATTAAATGGTCAAAAACTTAATATGCCTTAAGGGTCAAGTGTTGACTAGAAAACCTAAGATTAGTAACCAAATTTATTGCATATGGAGCGCATTGTTATTATTTGAGATATATAAATTAATATGGCTATTGGTATTAATGTAATTAGGTATTAATCGTGTAAGAGGAGAGCCCGTGCAAACTGAGGGATTATAAAGAATGCTTACCCTCCCTAAATGTGAGTGAAATTAATTAATTTTTTATTGTTTAAAAATGTTTTATATGAATTAATTATTTTATAAACAAATATCATGATTTATACTTCATTGTTATTTAAATTAATTAAAAGATGACATGTGAATTTTATAATGTTTGTTTGAGGCCATAGGGCCAAGTCTTATTTGAATTGATAATATGATTTACATTCAACACATGTGTGTGTATGTGTAATGATGTACTATAAATGATTATATGATGATTATGCCCTATATAATTTATTTGGCTTTAATGATGATGATCACATGGGTGATATAGCTAATGGGGCAGTATAGATTAATTTATATAGCTACAAGATATATAGTTATTATCGAAACTATGTAGAGATTTCTTAGGTAATTAGTACACCAGTGAGATCATTATAAGGGAGGAGGATGGTATCCAAGGCATACAGAGTATTAGCCCACCAAATGGATATATCAAGGTTAGTCACAGATATCACTACGTGATTACTCAAGACAAACATTAATAATGATGGTGTATACTATTATTTTCAAAATATAAAATATTTTTATTAAACGATCATTAGTTTTCACATGAACAAAAAACTCATCGATGGCTTAGAATTACTCTTGGTCAGAGTAATCATTCGAAAAAGGATTCAGTTTAATGATTTTTAACTAAAACATGTCGGTTTTAAATGCATTAAAAAGTTTTTATGTTTTCATAATTTTTTTAATTCAATCCTTTCAACTAAATGTGATTATATATATAATTATTTAAATAAATGTTTTCTTATTTGTTCACTCACAAAGTATATATCTATATATGTAACATCCCGGTCCGATGAGGGCGGGAAGTGGCGTCGGGGCCGAGGGTGCCTGACCAAGGAGCGGTTTCTGATAGGCTTCTAGGACGACAGGGATGAGCCGAATCCCACATCGAAATGGGAGAGAAAGTTACTGGGCTATATATGTAGAG
>JAVXUL010161443.1:0-13352 GCA_035590515.1 Trichilia minutiflora | reverse complement strand
GATCAGACGTAATCCCGAACCATCAGTGGGTTTTATATGCAGATAAAACATGCTATTTAAAAAGTATATTTTAAATGTAGAACTAAAACAATGCACAGTCTAGTATAAAAAAATAGGCCCACCACTGATGTTGGCTGTCAAGTAGTCACATGGTGATGCTCGTGGCTCTCCTCTATAATACACAGCTCCAGATAATCAGAATCTGGCACACACTCACCTGGGGGATCTACTCAAGATCCATCCTCAGGCTACTTTATCACAAATCCCTAGTCGGACTATCACATGTCCCGATCTGGCACACACTCACCTAGGCAGCCACCTCGTGGTCCTTTCCCAGACTACTTCACAACACTCACCTAGACGGCCTCTCACTAGGTCCGTCCTAGGTTACCACATACAACACTCACCTCGGGTTCACATCATGGTGAACTCTCTTCCAGGCTACCTCATCAACATTCACCTACACGGCCTCTCGCTCGGCCCGTGCTAGGCCACTTATATCACACTCACCTACACAGCCTCTCACTCGGACCGTGCTAGGCTACTTATACCACACTCACCTGGGGTTCACATCATGGTGAACTCTCTTTCAGGCTACCTTATCTATAGCTACAGAAATTATACAGGCCATATTAGCCAATCACATCAGCAGGGCCCACTTGACCTCATCACCAAAATACCAACACAAAGCATAAAATCAAAATAGCATAAGAAATCCTGGCCCTCAGGCTGTATCACCACAAATCAGAAATCAAAACATAAATCCTGGCTCACTGGCCGTATCACCACATAACAGAAACCAAAGCATGCCCAACCAGCCCACTATCAAACTCAACCACAAAACATGGCTCCCAAGCCAAAACATCATGAAATCATCATCATAAAACAAAAACATAAAACCTGGCCCTCTGGCCTGTCATCATAAGCAAAATCACAAAATATCAAAATAAAGCATGGCCCACTGGCTAAATCCTCCTAAATCCAACATAAAACAACCATCAAAGTACAACACATCATAGACTGGTCTAACGACCAACATTCATATAAAACAAACATATTAATCAAATCAATAAAACCAAAATAAATAATATATCGAATTATAAAATATTTTCCTACAGGGATTCTATCACAATCAAGGGGCCCTCTCGACCACCACACAACATTACTACTCCGCCTCCACATAAAACATATTTATCGGTACTAACTTCATAAAACATAAAAATATAAATTTTTCATAAAATATCCAAATATATAATAAACTAAACATACTTCTTCGATATCGACATTTATGTCCCATATATATATATAAAACATTTGAAAACATCTAAAGCAATGAAAACATAAAAAAGTTCCACTCACAAGTTAGGGAGGGTACGCACTCCCTAGAGTTCCTCGCTCAGGTCGCGATCCTGCTCCTCGCTATCTGAGCCTACACACAGATATCGAAACTTCATCAATTCGCATTTTAACTTATACACGAGACTCGAATGCGAGGAATGCATTTCACCCGAATACCCAAAATCGATTCTAACCCAGAATCGGCTAAACTCTTGTTAACTCAACCAATCATCTCATTCTCAACACCCACAACCCACATTGGACTTAAGATTACGCATTTTGGCTTGATTCCACAATTTTGACATGCAGACCCCACATACCCCCGAAACACTAACTCCAATTACTATTCACATTTTCCCATTTTCTTCGAAATCACACCTCTAGCTTTCTATGACTTCCCTGACTCCATTACAACCCAAATAACATTCTAAAACTAATCGAAATGTGATAAATCTACGAAAATGCATACGAAAATAATTACAAATCAAAGTTCATAAAACATGAAAAGGGATATGCAGACGGGTTAAAAACGAAGCTACGAACCTCGTGGTGTGGTCGGTTCCTTCAATTTGACCCGGAACACCGAAAGCCCCAATTTGAGCTTTGAAACCTTAGCTTCTTCCACTCAATTTCGGCGCTTCTCATCACAAATTGAAGTTATGAACGCATTCGGGAGGTCGAATGTGGCATGATGGTGAAGAGAAATCGAAGAAACGAGCAAAAATGAAAGAGGCATGTGGATGGAGCAGAGGAAGAATGAAGGAGGAGAAGGAGAGGGAAAAGAGGAGAAAACCAAAAGAAATGAGGGGGCTCAACCCTTTTTTATAGACATGGGGGCAAAATTACCATTTTGCCACTGATTATTATAGAAAATTACCGAACCTCACCCTTCGTTCGATCGAATTGATGTTTCGTTCGATCGAAGTCACCTTTCGTTCGATCGAGGATTCGTGAGCTCTCTAGAAATCTGGCTATTTGATTCGGTCAACCGAACCAAGCTTTCAATCGATCGAATACCATTCGTTCGAACAAACCACCCTATTCATTCGATCGAATGCTTCCCATTTCAAGTTTTCTCTTGTACTCAAGTTCTCGATCAATTCCCGACGTCCATTCTCAATCCTTAATCATTCCAACCCTTCCAAAACCTCAATTCAACCCTTGAAATATTAAAATCCTTACAGAACCCAAATGTACGTTACTGAAAAGACGAAAATACCCTTACTCTAAAACATGGGGTGTCAACCCAAGGTTAAGGTTAATTCTCCCATGTTAGAGTAAATTTCTCTCTATTAATATACAAATAAATTAAGCTTGGTCATGAGTAATATGGTGATGTGCTATTAAAATCATAAAAATAAATTCTAATATTATTAAGATTCTTACTTACAAGAGGTATCCAAGAAAAGAATAATGCAAGGGCTTTTTCATTTTCCCTTCACTTTTAATCTTGCTGTTTCTTTGCTTATTCTAAAAGATTACAAGAGCTATCCAATAAAAGAATAATGCAAGGGCTTATTCTTTTTCCCTTTACTTTTAATATTGTTCTTTCTTTGCTTTATTCTACTAATTCTCTATTTGATTTTTTATAAATCATGCCTAATTTTTATGCTTTATCTTTTCTTATGATACAAACTATTATGCAATCATCCCTTAATAAAGGTGACAATATATGGCATATTTATTATATGAATATCTTAAGTTCCAAATAATTCCAATGTTTAAAATGTATTAAATTTGAAGATATCACCTTTGCTTTCTCAACACAAATTAGAATTGCTATTATTACTGATAAGTTTTGTAAAACTTATTCTTATCCTTTATCTTTCACAACGCAAATTGAGCAAATACTTAATTTTAGTAAGCTACAATTTACATCTAATATTGGTGACATTCAAAAGAAAGATTATCAAAGAATTAAACAATCTTTCACTTTCTTTGAAGTTTGTTTTTTTCTTGCTTTATTATGCAACTTTTCTCATTTGTGTTTTTCATATGTTTTGAGATCAAAAAAGGGTTCATGATGTGTAAAGTCCATTTCAATGAACGACGCAGAATTTAGATAAAGAACGATAAAGTTATGATGTTTTTAGTGAAAAATGAATGAAAAATGGTCAGAAATGAACGAGAATAGAAAATAATGACTCAGAAGAGCCACAAGGCTGAAAATCTCAAAAGGAGAAAAATTTGAGCCCACAACAAGATGGATCGCGAAACAGAGGTTAGGATGTGAAATGGGACAAGAAATGATAATTTTGCCTCAAAATAACAATTTTGCTCCCATGTGACCTATGAAATAACAATTCTACCCTGAATGTTTATAAATATGACTTGCCCTTTTTATCTTCCATTTTGATAGAAAGAGAGAGAAATCAGATAAGAAAGAAAGTAAAGAGAAAAAATAATAATTTGGCCATAACTTTGCATACACACGTCAGATTGACTAACCATTTATGTCATTGAACTCGTGTTGATGAGAGAAATCAGATTTTGATAATAGACTGACTAAAAAGTTGTCATAATAGTACTCAAAGCTCCTCTAAAATTTTTAGCAATTATCCAAAATCAAAATTTCTGCCTTATAAAGGATAAATAAGCTCCTGATGAGTAGTTTCTCACTATAAAACCTAGTTATCCATAAATTTAAAAGTTTGACATAGATTAGGGTTTATGATTTGATTAATCTTGGTTGTTTGGTTTGAAAATTTTTTGGTGAAAGAATTAAACAATCTTTCACTTTCTTTGAAGTTTGTTTTTTCTTTGCTTTATTATGCAACTTTTCTCGTTTGTGTTTTTCATATGCTTTGACATCAAAGAGGGTTCACGATATGTAAAGTCCAATTCTATGAACAATGCAGAATTTAGATAAAGAATGATAAAGTTATGATGTTTTCAATGAAAAAAATGAATGAAAAATGGTCAAAAATGAACGAGAATAGAAAATAATGACTCAAAGAAGCCATGAAAATCTCAAAATAAATTAGGGGGAAAATTTTGAGACCATAACAAGACAGATCGTGAAACAGAGGTTGGGATGTGAAATGGGGCAAGAAATTATAATTTTGCCTCAAAATAACAATTTTGCTCCCATATGACCTATGAAATGACAATTCTACCCCCAACATCTATAAATATGACTTGCACTTTTTATCTTCCATTTTGATAGAGAGAGAAATCAAAGAAGAAAGAAAGTAAAGAGGAAAAAATAATAATTTGGCCATAACTTTACGTATACATATCGAATTGACTCACCATTTATATTATTGGATTCGTGTCGATGAGAGAAATCAGATTTTGATAACAGACTAACTAAAAAGTTGCCATAATATTGCTCAAAGCTCTTCTAAAATTTTCATAAAAATTTAAATTTTTTAGCAATTATTTAAAATCAAAATTTCTGCCTTGTAAAGGTCGAATAAACTCCTGATGAGTAGTTTCTCACTATAAAACCTAGTTATCCATGAATTTAAGAGGTTAATATAGATTAGAGTTTATGATTTGATTAATCTTGGTTATTTGGTTTGAAAATTTTGTGGTGAATGATAACATTAGGCTGTTAGCATGAATTTGTAGCATTGAATGATTGTAATATTGGGTATGTTAGAAATAAAAATTTGGAAAAGGTTGGTTTAAGAATACTTGGCATGCCAAATATTTGTAAGTGTTGACATATTATAAATTTAATGACTTGGAATGTTGCTATGAACCGCGCAATGTAAGATGTGTTAATGAATTATGAAAACCATGTAACGAGATGTATGAAATTGCTTAAATTATATTGGTTGCACATAAAGTGTTCGATAAAATGTCTAAATGATGTGGTGATTGATGAATTAATAATGTATGACATATGTTTGGGCAGATATAAGTTTGTGAACTTTATGTGACGATGACAAGAAGTGTGAGTGTTTATGATGATGATAAGGCGCATGAAGGTCCTTTTGAGGTGATGACCTAACAGCGACCATGTTTGATACCTATTTATAAGGGCAATGACTCGAGAATCGAGAAGAGTATCGGGTGCCTATTCTTGTGAGTGAAAGCCCTAAAGAGAATAGAGGGATTTTAGGATTCAATATTGGTTATAGTTTGATACCTAATCATAAGAGCAATAGCTTGACAGTTGATGAGAGTATCGAAGTCCTATTCTTATAGACAATGAACTTAGAGAGAATAGGAGATCAAAGATATGATGATGATGAGACGTATGAGGATCCGTGATGATGATATGGCATGTGAGGGTCCTCTCAATGTGATAACCTAATATCAACCATGCTTGATACCTATTCACGAGGGTAATAGATCAAAAGTCAAGAATAGTATTAGATGCCTATTCTTACAGGTGATAGCCCTAGAGAAAATATGGGTTTTAGACCCTAATATCAGTCATACTTTGATATCCAATCATGATGACAACAACTTAATAGTTGATGAGGGTGTTAAAGTTTTATTCTTATGGGTGATGGCCTTAAAGAAAATAGGGTATCAAAGATCTATTTGTTGTTAGAGATATACCCTAGAATCAATCGTGTCATATAGTTCAGGGTTATCATGTATTTGTATATAAACTTTGTAATTATTTGTAAAATTATTTACATCTAATAAAATGGTATTTATATATATTGCATTGTGTTCAGTTGCTTGTTATTATATTTTTTTTATTAATGCGAGATATGTTCCTATGTATATGATATGCGTTGAGATTCTATCCAAAAAGAGTTATGGATATGAGAGCAGAATCTTTGATTTAAATATATACAAAACTTGCTCTCGATTGAGGTGATGTCATTAGGGATAATGACATTACATGATCGACATGTTTTTTTACTATCAATGATTAGTATTTGATATTAATAGTTGGGTGATGAGTCTCATGTCACAAGAGCATAAATATGGGTACCACATTTGAGAACGTGATACTGAACGTGACGAAATGTGATGAATCACATGGATGAATATCCACAATTAATGATTCATTGCACAGCTGTACTAGAGTACCATTAATTCTTAGACCTGAGACATTAAGACTGTAATCTGAAGTGAGACACATCATTCACTTGTGTATATATCACTGGGATAACCACACCTGGTGACAAAATCTTGATGGTAATGTGTTCTTATTGTATGAGAACAGGTGATGGTCAAGATGGAATCTGCTGGCTCAGGTATTTGAGTTTGAGATCTTAGGCAGAACTATCATCTATGGGGATTAAATCTCTGGTCAGAGTACACGAATTCTAAAAGGGAGTTTTTGGATATGTGAATCTTATTTATGATTGAGGTCTTAATCCTATGATCGAGTTAGGGGTTTGACTTTTCCATGACCTGCACTCGATTGGGAGTCGACAACAGAGGGACTTACTACATATAAGTACGACTATATGGGTTTATCCAAATTATGTTCTCAGTGTTTTAGGGGTCATGATATCTTGCTAGAGATCACTCATGATCATTGAGAACTTCGGTTATAAGGAGTTATACCGAAGTGATACATATATATTAATATTAACTTATATCTAATTCACAATGAACCTAGGGGGTCACACACAAAATCTAATAGTTGATGATGGATGAAAATAATATCATTAAACTAGTTAATGATATTTTGTATTAACAAAAATTATATTACTTCGATACTTGATCAATAGGTAATTTTATTCTTTAATGGAAAGAATAAATTTTTTTGGCAATGACGCGCTAGCACCTGTTAGTTCGAAAAAGATGTTGATAATTTTGGAGACTTGAATTGATATATTTTGATATATTAATTAATTAATAAAATTATTTATTTACTAATTATAATACAAAGTATTCATTACTGAATAAATAAAAGGGTTTATTTATTAATATTTAAATGCAAATGAATACTTGAATAACATTTGGCACAATTGTTGTTTGGCAAATGACATCATCTTGTTAAATACTAATTTTAGGCATTTAATCCAATAGCCAACAATTTTTCTAATATTTATTGATTATGGTAATTGATAAATATTAGTATTTACTTTATTATATATATTTATAAATGTTTTATTTTGGATAACTCTTCCTTTTTCCACCAATCATATAAATACATATATGCTTATATGTGCTTGATTTTAATTAAATACTATCTATTGTGCTTGCCACCTATATGCCATTACAACAAATGATTTCAAATCCAATTGATATGTGTATACTTGGGAAGCAAGAAGAGGTGGAAATAAAATGATTTAAAATTTCAATTTTTTGGTTACATGAATGGGTGTATACGTAGGAGGTAGAGAATAAAAAGAAAGATGCAAAACATTTTAGCTTTTAATTGCTTTGGTTTCTCTTTTTCTTCACCCACATCAAAAGGGTTTTGGTTTTAGCTTTGTGTTCTGTCTTTTAGAAAGAAAAAGAAGAAGAGAAGAAGAAGAAAAATAAGCAAGGATTGGCCATTGGTCATAAAAGAAAATTGTTTTCTTTTATCAACCAACTCAAGTCTCCAACCATTGTCATCATCTCCATTATCAAAAGGCTAGATTGTGGATACCTTTGGAAGTTCGGGGGAGACTTCAAGCTTTAGGATCAATCATTTGGGTAACAAATTTCAACCCTAAGTGCTTAGTTATCAAAGTGTTTTGATAAGTCCATAAAAACATGCACATTATGACATAATAGATCCTTAGGGATTTTATGAAAATACTCACATCAAAATCGTATCAGAGCTAGGGTTTATGTTCATTTTTATGCATGTTTTGATGTGGAAATGATTTGGTTGAAAGTGATGTTGATATGAGTATGATTAGTGGCTTAGCTGTGTTTGTATGCATATTAGTAATCAAATGTTGTTAACATGATTTTATGCATGGTTTGATGTGTTTAGATTATTTTAGAATATTTTTGGGTGTGTTATAAAGGTTGTGGTATGTTGGTTTTAGTTCAAAATGGTTTAGAAATAATAAAACCAAAATAGAAAATTGGTGTGCAAAAACAGAGGAGACCCTGTTTTGGACGTCGGGCGCTCACGTAGCGAGCGGGTGCGTGACGCAGCTCTGGGCACGTGCATGTATTGCACGTTGCGCATGCTTAGGCCACCACGCACGCACTGAGCCCCCCCTAGCCGTAAGCCCTAACCTTTTTCAAAATATTTTGTTTTTCGTGTTTTCTCACCTGACATGCTTCCGATTCGAGTTTTAAGTGATAAAGATCATTAATTCTCGAATTATAAGCATTTTTTATGAAAACTACATATCAAACAAACCAGATCTTGATGAGGGATATTTTTGTAATTTGTCATAAAGAGACCAAAATGCCCAGAAATAATATTAATTATTAATATTATTATTTAAGCCACTTATCCCACTCAATTACTAATTAGATTAATATTTTTCTGTTATTATAAATTTTAATTATTGAATTAAAAATTTTAATATGGAATTGTTCCATGCGAACAAAATTTTTTTTTTTAATTACTCAGGATTAAAAATTTTATTGAATAATAATTCTAATTAATTTTTTAAATTAATCTAGAATTAATAAAATTCTAGTGGGAGTAATTAAAAATCTTATATCAACATCATCAATAATAAATTAATTGTTAATTTATTCAGTTGATATGATCAAACAGTAATGGACCAAGATTTAAACAGATGTCATTTTGAAAAACGATATAGAAGTTAAATACCATCACTGTATAATAAAATGAAACCTAAATAAAATCCTTCTTTAATAAAATATTAGGCTTAAACCTTCCAATACAGTCAATAGGTTATTGGTATTTCTGATGGGGTAACCCAATATCTATCAGGTGAGGGTCCTCAAGGGGTGTCGTAGTCTAATTGACTTGTTTCTTGGTAGGATGCATTGGGCTTCCAATATCTGTCAGGTAAGGGGTTTGATTGCTACCTATTTAAAAAAGGGCATTGGGTCTAGCCTAACTAGGTTCAAGCACCAATAACTGTTAGATGAGGTGTAAGAATCTAGTTGTTTAACCAATAACTTTTAGGTGAGGTTTTATGAGTTTAATAAAAAATAATCACCTACTAATTAATTTGTAATAAGATTATAATAAGATTAAGAGAATACATGACTTAATTTAAGTAGTGGGAGCACTATTTATTTAAAGTACAAAACTAAATGGTTTGATATACATTTATATACACTGATGTATTTCTTTTTCCTGCAAATTAATCAATATTTAAAACTTTGATCAAGTGATACACATTTAATAGCTAATATGTTAGCTAAAATCCTTAACACCCACAAACAGATTGAATCTAATTTTAAGGTCTGGTTTAAGAATATGAGAATAGTTCTAGCTTCTGAAAAACTTGGCTATATCATTGATGAACCCGCACCTAAAACCCTTCCTATATATACATCTCCAGAGGAGAGAGACCTTCCAAAGATGAAAGGATGATGGTCTTAAAGTAAGATCATACATGTTACCTCAATAAGGGATGACTTATAGGCCCAGCATGAGGACACGCAGGATGCCTGTGATATTTATCACTCTCTGCTGGAGATGTACGGAAAGAGTTCGCGTACGAGGCGATATGAGCTGTCTACTGTCTTATTTGTGATGAGACTGAGTCTAGGAGTTCCCCTTGATGCACATCTTATGAAGATGATTAATTTGATAGGGTAATTATTTGCCTGGGGGTTCTCTATAGACATTGGACTGCAAACGGATTTGATCCTACAGTCTCTTCATTTGAGTTTTGACTCCTTTGTTACCAATTATAATATAAACAAATTGGAATTGACTCTTACTAAATTGGGTAATGAGATTATCTCATTGTATAAGAGAACATCCAAAGGGAAAGGAAAAGAGACTATTCTTGCCATGATTTCTTCTAGTAAAAAATAGAATAAAAAGGGCAAGAAATCCTCTGGACTTAAACCCAAAGGAAGAGTCTCTAAGAAAAAGGAGAAGGATAAATCAATGGGTAAACAGGTTGCCAAAGGTCAAACCAATGATGAGTGTCATCTTTGTAAGAAGCTCGAACACTGGAAGAGGAACTATCCTCTTTACTTGGAGAGCTTAAGACAAAGAAGGGCGTCAGGTATGCTTTCATGTTATGTTATTGAAACTAAATTAAATGTTATTTTAGATTCATAATCCTGGATTATAGATTCATCTGCTACCTCACATATTTGTATGTGTTTGCAGGTTTTTCATAGTGAGCAGTCACTAGAAGATGGAGCTGTCTTATTGAATATGGTGAACGGTGCAACAGTTGCAGCCACTCACTTTGGGACATGTAGATTATTTTTGTCATCAGGCCATTGTATTGTATTATACAATTTTATGTATTTTGATATGGCCAATAGAAATATTTTATCTGTACATCTTTTATGTAAACAAGGATATACATTTACTTTTAATGAATATAAATATTCTATTTATTTTAAAAGTAAATTGGTTGGCACTGGTTTGAATGTGAATGATTTATATGTTCTTGATAAAAATGAGGTTAACATGACAAATACCATTCATAATAAGAAACGATTTAAAAATGAAATTCATTCAAAATTAATTTGACATCATATATTAGGCCATAATAAAGACAAAAGGATTATAAAGATGGGTATAGATGGACTTATAGGTCCATTGGGTTCTGAACCCTACCTAACTTATGAATCCTGTTTTCAAGAAAAAATGAATAAATTACCCTTCATTGGTAAAGGGAAGAGAGCCAATGAAATTCTTGAATTGATACACAAAGATGTGTGGGGGCTATTTAAAAAAATGGCTAGAGGTGATTTCTCATACTTCATAACCTTTACTGATGATTATTCACGGTATGGTTATGTGTACTTATTAAAGTACAAATCTGAATCTTTTGAAAAGTTTAGAGAATTCAAATAAGAAGTAGAGAAACAAACAGAAAAAAGTATTAAAACTTTATGATCTAATCGTGGAGAGAATACTTAAGTACTGAATTTTTAGATTTTCTTAAATTAAATGGTATAATATTTTAGCTCACACCTCTTTATACACCACAGTATAATAGTGTATCAAAAAGAAGGAATTATACCTTACTTGATATGGTATGATCCATGATGAGTTTCACAGACTTACCTACATATCTTTGGGGATATACTCTATACACTACGATGTACATCTTAAACAGGACTCCATCTAAAATAATTCCTAAAACACCATATGAGATATGGTATGAAAAATTGCCAAGCTTCAATCATATGAAGCCTTGGGGATGTCCAACTTATGTTAAGATTGTTAAATTTGATAAACTGGATGTTATATCTGAAAAGGGTCATTTTATTGGATATCCTTAAGAGAGTTTAGGATATTATTTCTACTTTCATACTGATCAAAGTATTTCAATTAGCAAACACGTACAATTCCTCGAGAATCAGTTCATTAAGTAAGGTGGTGTAGGTAGAAAAATCGAGCTCTCAAAAGAGTCTAGAGAGTTCGATAATGACCAAAGTCAGATAGATGAACCTATTGATGTACATAAACACGTTCATATTGATAAACATATTCCATCTGATCCTTAGCCTTCTATAGACCAATCTCTTCGTAGACTACTAGGATATCACACCCTCCATAGATATATTTCTTTCTATCAGGTAATGATTTTGAATTATTCATGATAGGAGAAGATGAGAAGAGGGAAGATCTTAGAATATATAAAGAGGCAAAATTAGATGTCGATTCTAGAAAATGGCTTGAAGCCATAAAATCCGAGATGGACTCCATGTATGTTAATCAGGTGTGGTCACTTGTTGATCCACCGGAAGGAATGGTTTCTATCGGTTGTAAATGGATTTACAAATGAAATATTGGCAAAGATCGAAAAGTTGAGACTTATAAAGCTAGAATGGTGGCGAAAGGCTATACTCAGAAACATGGTATTGACTATGATGAAACCCTTTTACCAGTTGCTATGCTTAAGTCCATTCGGATTCTACTTGCTATTGCAGCTTATTATGACTATGGGATATGGCAAACGGATGTAAAGACAGCCTTCTTCAATGACTTTATTGAGGAGATCATATATATGCAATAACCCATTGTATTTATTTCATCAGATAGTCATAAAGTATGCAAGTTTTATAGATCTATATATAGATTGAAGCAAGCTTCTAAAAGTTAGAACATATGATTTAATGATGCAGTCAAATCGTTTGACTTCATTAAGAATGTTAATGAACCGTGTGTCTATAAGAGGGAAGATAATCATGCTATCACATTCCTTATACTGTATGTAGATAACATACTTGTCATAGGAAATGATGTGGGCATGATGACTGAGGTTAAATTGTGGTTATCTAATGTGTTCTCCATGAAGGATTTTGGAGAAGCGACCTATATTCTAGGTATTCGTCTTTATAGAGATAGAGTGAAACGAATAATAGGTCTTTCTCAAATCTTGTACATAGAAAAAGTACTCAAAAAGTTTGTCATAGAAGAATCCAAAAAGGGATTCTTACCCTACAGTCATGGTATTTATCTTTCTCAAAAGATGGAACTGAAGACTGATACAGAGCGAGAAAGTATGACAAAATTCCTTATGCTTCAGCAATAGGGAGTCTTATGTACGCTATGCTATGTACTAGACCTAATATAGCGTATACTATGAGTATTACTAGTAGATATCAGACAAATCCTGGGGAGCAGTATTGGATAGTAGTTAAACGAATCCCTAAGTACTTGAGAAGGACTAAGAATTTAGTTTTAACATACGGAGGAGGTGAGTTAAAAGTCGAGGGTTATACTGATTCAGGTTTTTAGTCAAATGTGGTTGATAGAAAGTCTATATCCACATTTGTTTTTATCTGTACTGGAGGTGTTGTTTGTTGGAAAAGTTCTAAACAGACAACTATAACTGACTCCACTACAAAAGCTAAATATGTTAGTGCTTCTGAAACAGCAAAGGAGGCTGTCTGGATCCGCAAGTTCATGAGTGAACTTGGAGTGGTTCCTTCTATTACTAATCTAGTAGCTTTGTACTGTGATAATAATGGAGTGATTGTTCAAGCAAAGAAACCAAGGTCTCACCAGAAATCTAAACATA
>JAVXUL010161432.1:0-13354 GCA_035590515.1 Trichilia minutiflora | reverse complement strand
GTTGATTACGCTACCAATCGACTAATTCGCTTGAGCTAACTCCCCCCCCCCCGCGATTCGTATCAGGTATGAATTTCTGGTGCGAGCTCTACGAATCGCACACCAGAAACTGAGGGGACTGGATGTTTGGGGGAAAAAACTGAGAAAACATATGGACATCCAGTCAACAAGACACGTGACAAGAGGTTAGGTGTAATCCCAAGGTGCTTCCATCTTAGGTATACTCCATCTCATGTGTCTCTCGGCCCAGAGGTTCTAACATCCCTGATGATATCCGCCTTAGGATTCCTACCGCCTCAGGTGTCAAGAAGATAGAAGCGCCAGACTCGAGAATTCCTTTCATCATCAACAACGCATCTCAGGCATTCGAAAGTTGGAGCTTGCAGAACACGCGTCAACTCAGGAATTAAGATAGCTTTTCAGGGAAATCACCACAGGATAGAAATTTCTCTTTAGCTGGCTCTCAGGTAATCCCTGACCAGGGTATCAGCAGACATGACCCCCTCCCACTTAAAAATAGGAATGATTGATGACAATTGGCCCATCAAAGACACATATCCCCTCTCTGACCATTTTCAGATGACGGGACGGTGACAGGTATGCTAAGTCTACAGATGTGACAGCATCAATAAAAGAATTCGACTGCACACTGTCCCATATCAGACATCACATCCTTCTCATTTTCTAATGCCAAGTTATGATACTGTTCAGAGTGGGGCACTATAAAAATCAAACTTCTTCAACGGTGAGGGGGTTGGAATTCTGAACATTGAAACAACACACTAAAATATTGAGAGAGATCCGACAACCGGATCACCACCATTTTTTTCCTTCACTATCTCCATTGGGTAAATTTCACACATTCTTCTCTTATTTTTGGTCATTTTTGATCTCTTCTTACTGTTCTCACCGGAAACACCTTTTATTTCTCCACCTTTTTTCTGACTTAGGCATCGGAGTTTTTCCACCAGGAACCCCTTTCGACGTCACTCCGAGGTGTTTACTTTTTTTGCAGATTTAGGAGGTAAAGCTCTACTGGGAACAACCACGCTTGCAATCATTCTCCGGTGTAGAAATTATCGTTCGACAAACAATCACCTTGCTCTTACACCTCACCAACTGATTATTCCATGTTGGCCGCGAGGAGGCCCACGAATAATTCTTGCACCAACAGATTTTATTAACTCGAGAGTTTTGAAATTAACCCTGTTATAATTTAAAATAAATTATAATATTTTATTTATATTTAGATATAAAATTAAAATAGTTATTTTATATTTTACTATTATAGAGCTTGTTTGACAAGTTTTGAGACTTATTTATCTTTGTTATTATTGTCTTCGATAATTAAGTAATTGATATAAAGGCTACATATAGGGGTCAATTTGCTAAAAATTAATTTTAATGCCATAAGTTTTCAAAATTTTGAAAAATTTCATAAAAGCTCTCTCTTCTATCAATTCAGCCAAGCAAGGATGGATTGTTAAGGTTTTGATTCTTAGAGATTCTATTGTTTTGGAGTTGAATCTACATTAATCTCACTATAAAGCTCATTTTTATACCTTTAGTTTGGTGATTTTTACTTTATGTATGCATATATAATGTTTTATGTATGTAAAACCCTAACAATGGTTTAATCAACCTACCAAACTATCAACATGTATTATATTTAAGCACAATCGATAATATTATGTATGTAATGATTTGTACACATTCTGATATTTCACAAACAGTTAATATTATTAACAGATATATGTATAATTTAGAGAAAGAATATTAACAGATCGTGAAGTGGATTCTTAGATACTTGTATGACACTTTAGAAACTTATTTAGAATTTGAAAAAAATAATAATACTTTAATTGATTTCATGGTTTCTGATCATACTATAGATCTTGAAAAAATAAGATCACTTACAGGTTATGTATTTTGTATTGGTAGATTTGTAGTTAGTTAGAAAGTTACTTTACAATATGTTGTAGCTTTATCAACTATAGAAGCAAAATATATGGCAATGACTAAAGCAATCAAAGAAGTCTTATGGTTGTAGGATTTGTTTGGCGAATTCAGTTTACACTAAAGTGTTACTACATTTCATTGTGACAATCATAATGTTATTCATTTGACTAAAGATTAGCTGTATTATGAGATGATGAAGTATATCAAAGTAAAATTTTATTTTATCCAGGATATCATAGTTGAATGAAAAGTTTTTATTCAAAAGATTAGTATTAAAGACAAGCTTACTAATATATTTACGAAACCTCTTCCAATTTACAAGTTAAACCAACGCTTAGATTTTATTGGTATTCATGGATTGTAGTTTAAGATTATTGGGGTTCTAATGGAGAAAGTGGAGCAAATTTTAAAGCATAGTTTTCTATCTTTTAAGAGCCGTAAATCAAGGTAGATATTTATTGGGCTTGATGTCTTATACTCATTCCATAAAAAAATAATTAAATTTATTATTATTTTCAATTATAAATAAGAGGGATAGGATGAATTTTAAAGTATATAGAGAAATTAAAAGTATTTAAATTTTAGATTTTTTATTAAATTGAATCTATATTATTCATATTTTTTAATTAAAAATTTATACTTTTTTTTGTTTATAAATTTAAAAGTATTTTTTAAAATTTTTTATCTTTTATTTTAAAAATCCGTAAATATAAATTATATTAATTGATTTATATAAATATAAATATTTTATTATTTAATTATTTTAAATTTTTTTATTAATTTTTGATAATATTTTTTCAACTATTACAGCGTGTTTGAATAGGTGATTGAGCGTAGTAGTAAACTCAAGCACAGATGATATGGTCAGGTAAACGACTGAGCGAGTACTCGTAGCTATTGATCGTTTATGCCATACCACGTGGTAAGATTAGGATCTTTGATCTTTGATAATAATTGATTTCATTTTCGATACATATTAATTATTATATTAAATATTAAAAATTATTATAAATAATAAATATATAAAATTTAATAAATTTCTTTAAAATAATTATTTTATTTAATATTTTCATAGTACAAAAAGAATAAATAAAACAATAAACATGTGTTACATTTATTAGTTTTAAAAATTGAACAAAAAACTTTGTTTGAGTAAAACACTTGGCTTGTCATCTGCTTCGCTAAATTGTTTATGTTGTAATTTCTTCTGGGTGCTGTACCATTATATAGCAATGGTGAAAAGGAGACTGTTATCTTATGTTGAATGGTGTAGAAGATTGAAAAAAAGAAAAAAGTGATCATTATTTCACTTCACGGCAAGAGTGAGACTGGAAGAGACATTCATAGTGTCCCACTAACTTTATCGGCTTTCTCTTTACTCTCCATTTCTCTTCTCCCCAAACTAAACTTTTCCTTCCCTAAATTATTACTACTACCATAACCGATTGGACAACATGACGGAGACCTGTAACATTAACATTAAACATTGCGTTTGGAAGGAAGTGAGATTAGACTCTTCAAACGCCGTCGTTATGTTTAAAATTATAGCTTATGAGTCACTAACGGTGTCTTGCAAATGCGTGCTAGGACTTTGTCTTTTTTAGTTTGCATTTTGCATTCCTAAAAGTGAAACAAAGAGAGCAGCCCAAGATCCTAAGAGAAAAGGATGGACGGTTCAGATTTGATCAGCATCAATTACGAATACAGGTGTTGTGTCATGGAAGAGCAAAGAAAGCTTTTCCTTCCATCAATCGTTCCAAGCTAGCTTGGCATCCTCCCACTTGATGATGTTCTCCACAAGCTATAGTAGTTAATAAGCACCTTTTTTTTTCTCTCTCAAATTCTCTCTCTCTTTCTTTCACGTCCGCTATGAGAGCCAGTAATAGTAAGGTATCAGTGGCAGTGCAATAAACGAGGTGAAAGTGCTTTCATTGGGAAGGAAAAGCTCAGTAATTGCAGAGGCGCACGTTATCACCTCCCTGCCACTTCTCTCTTTACGTATGTACGTGTGAAGGGAGGGATTTGTAAATGGACGAGATATACTGTCGTTGTACATAGTGATAAGAGCACTTTTTACTGCAGATCATCCATGAAGCCAATAAAACTGTGTTGTAATTACTTCTGACTAGGATTTTCCCTGTCTTCGGTAAAAGATTACTGGAAGGCTTTAGCTACAAAACCGGGAGTGTTCTTTGAGATAACAAACAGTCTCTCTGTGAGCAAAGAAAGATTTTCTGTCCCAGACAGAGAAAATGGAAGTTGGATCTAGTAGTAGTACTAATAGAGCTTGCCCTAATTCTTTAATGGGTTTGGGAGAAGATAACAATAATAATAATGTTAACAGTGGCCTTTCTTCTATAGTTATGAGGAATTCTAGCACAGGATCAAGTTCTGGTAAGGCGTTTCTTCCTCCCTTGGGCGCCGCCAACGGTAGTTACGACGGTAGAAACCGCAGCGCTGGGTATTTCATTTATACCAACGATGTTTGTAACTCCATGAAGGCGAAGATCATGGCTCACCCTCACTTTCCTCGCCTCTTGGCCGCGTATATCAATTGTCAAAAGGTGAAGAGTTGCTACACTTTAACATGATAACCGACCTGAAATCAGAAACCCAGTTATTAAACTATATGTGTGAGATTTTCTTTTTTATATAGATAATTTGTAAAGATTTGACGTGATCTATACATGAAGGTTAAACGAGAAACTCATCAAGTTGTAAACATCACAAGAGTTAAGACCATGAAAATATAATGTCCGTTGAAGTCAATTTTGTCATATCTGAACTCATTAACTCCTCTTTCATGGCAAGTCTTTCAGTGCTTTGTACTGGTTTTCTCTGAACGATGTATTAGTAATAAATTTTTTTATTTGTAAGAGGAATAACACAAAATTTCTCAGGTTGGTGCTCCTCCTGAGGTGGTGGCTAGGTTAGAGGAAGCCTGTGCTTCTGGGGAAGATATGAACAGGTCCGCTGGAACAGCTTGCATAGGTGAAGACCCAGCACTTGACCAGTTCATGGAAGCTTACTGTGAAATGTTAACCAAGTATGAACAAGAACTTACAAAACCCTTTAATGAAGCCATGCTTTTCTTGTCAGAGGTCGAGACACAGCTCAAAACCCTAACTTTTTCTAGTTATAATATTTCTGGTAATAAAAACCCTCTTCTCCATACTTTCATGCTCTCTCTTCTTCTCCCTAACTTCTTACATCATTCTTTTGCAATGGTTTCCATGCTTAGAATGACAGATCCTTGCCCATCCAGCAAGCCCGTGTGGCTTTTTATTGATAAACAAATTGCTTGTATACTTATAAGTGTATGAATTACGAGTGCGGGAAGGAAGTTTTTTTATTTTTAAATAAAATTTGGAGGCTGGATGGTAGATAATAGCGTAGATTGCTAGTTAGGTATCTATAGCTTTGATTCTTTTTTATTTGTCTGTGCGTGTCTAGAGAACTGAGTAATTAATTAATTGCTATCATTATATCTGTCTTTTCGAGTTAGTTTGTCACTGTAAAATTAACCCTGGATGCAGTTTAAGTTGCTTCTTGTTCTGAGGTTTTTAACCAAGAATTTCTTACTAGTTTGTTGTCACTAGGTTAACATTGTATTGATTTTGTTTTTCACTTATGTCTCGGGTGAATATAATTAACTTGCATGCATTAGTAAAGGATTTAACGTTGGTTCTTATGCAGAATCAAGCAAAAACTTTTTTCAGAATTGATTGTGAGAAGAAATTTTTTTTTCATCTAGACAATAGTTCTTTAGTTCATATATGAACTAAAGATTGACTTGGTAAGATTTTTATGATCATCCAATCATTCTTTCTGAAGTTATTGACGAAAATAAATGATATAAATTGTTTGAAGTTAATGATGAAAATAAACAAGATAAATTGTGTCAAATTGTGCTAATCTCTTATAGCCTTGCGAGCCTACTCGGTCTCTCTTGGGATAAAAATAAAGTAACTAGAATAGTTAAGTCATCTACAATCAAGTGATTGCAAAGTTTTCACGATGAACATGTTTATATAAACTCACCAAGTAAAAATATTTCCAGTAGATCTTACTGTAGTTTTCAAATGTATCGTAGTATGGAATGAATTAATTGCATATTTAATAAAATTAACCATGCACTGGAAGCTTATTAATGAATGTTGTAACTATATGTGTTTGATTGTGGACAGCCTATATAATTAGGGATCTAATGCATATAATGTTACTTTAATTAATCAGCGAGGTCATGGCTTTCATAGTAAATACATATGTTGACTTATGATGGGCTCATTAATTTCAAATGACTGTTTGTGTATAATCTGTGTTTAGGAAGCATATAATCGTTGAAGAGTACCTTGTTTTAAGACTTGTATGTTGTTGATTGTAATAGTTGATGAGGCTAAATGATCATATACATTGTCAATTGAGTACAAGTAGCTCAGGATATGTATTTACTTCCATATCAATCCTTAAAGCTGTCTTAACACCAATTAACCTTACTGATCTTTTATTAATTCTAATGTATCTTAGGTCATTTAGTGGCATTATGTAAAATTTCCCTTTTGGCATGACTAAAAATTTGGCACAGTGGCATGCAGAAGGTTGACTTAATCTTCTATGTCGGTATCTAATCACTGCCTCCCTTGTTAATTTTATAAGACAAATGCCTGTCTAGATCAGCTTGAAGTATTGAATGTACATCAAGAGAGGGTGGTTTACCTCTGTCAAATCAACCTGTCCTCTGCTCCATGGGTTATGGATTCTCATTTTGATTAACTAATTTCCTTAACACTGTATTTTTGGTGCTTGATTCTGCAGGACAAAGTGGATCTTCAGAGGAAGAGACTGATGTAAATGACCAATACATAGATCCTTTAGCTGAAGATGGAGAACTGAAAGGTCAACTTTTGCGCAAGTACAGTGGATGCCTGGGCAGCCTCAAACAAGAATTTTTGAAGAAGAAAAAGAAAGGGAAGTTGCCGAAGGAAGCGAGGCAGCAGTTGCTCGATTGGTGGAGCAGACATAACAAGTGGCCTTACCCATCGGTATGCATCAACACATTCGCATCCTTCTTCATTCCCAATCAACACATTCCGCTCCCTCTTTATTCCCTTTTTATGTACTTCTTGCTTCACAGAATAAGATATGACATGTTATACCGGAGCATATGTTTTTGATTACTAATGCATTTTTCACTACTGGTGTCTTGCTCTTGTGTAAGACTGTATCTTGTGTTTGGTTTATCTGTGGACTTGAGCCTGTCCTGTAAGAATGTGGAGAAAGTAGTTTGAAATTATCCTCTAAAACTACAATGCAGAATAGCCATTTGCATAGAAGGATCTAATGTATCCAACCAAACTGCTTCAGCTTTTTAAGACGGTTTCCCTCCCATCTTCTATTGCTCTGATATCTTGACAATGTCTGTCCAAATTTGCAAAAGGGCACATGGTTTGTGTCAATCTCCAACGGTTAAGTTTGTGGTCGCCTTCTTTGGGTTCAATGCACTACAATTTTGCATGTAATCCTTGTAATCCTTTCTATCATCGTATGTTATTGATATTTGTTCCCATGTTATGCAAAGGTTTCTGCATTCTTTCAGTATTTTAACAGGTTGGATACGAGAAAAAACTTAATTTGTTCATGTGATATTTTAATTGACTTATTTACATAGGAGCCTCAGAAGCTAGCACTTGCAGAATCTACAGGCTTGGACTCCAAACAAATTAACAATTGGTTTATCAATCAGAGAAAACGCCATTGGAAGCCTTCAGATGACATGCAGTTTGTTGTGATGGACGGCGCATATCCTCAATACTATACAGAAAACATCATGGGTAACCCCTTTTCCATTGATTGCACCGCCACCCCAGCTCGCTTCTGATGGCATTTCCCTGCCGTTTCTCCGTGCAACTGTGTTTTGAAAAACTTCATGTAAGGCTCATATGTTAACCCTTTTTGTAGTATGATCATAGCTGGACTACCTTACTCAAATTCATCTTGAAAACCATGTAATATCAGATGAATTATGAACGAACATGAATGGATATTTATATGGGCGCTACCCACTTGGGTTATCCTTGTCAATGCCAAATAATTGTAACAAATCTTTTATTGCAATTTGTATGGTTAGAAGTGGTAGATACATAAACTAGGATAGCTAGAAATATGAGAGAAACATAGAAACAATTTTCTGCTGTGCACGTTGTAATTTAGCTGTTGAAGCAGATTGTTGTAGTGCAATTTGGAGCTTTCTTCGCAAGAATTCGGGTCCCATGTGTCAATCAAACGCCAACGGATAATGAAGTGGGTAACAATTAAATTATTGGGATGTTTGGCCACCCAAATTGGCTTTGGCTCTTATGTATCTTTCTCTGATCTCCATATCTTGATGTGATAACAAAAGTACTGCTATTTTATGGTGCAATATTTCTTTGACAAATTCTTTCTTCCTACCTTGTTAAATGGAAACCAGCTATACAACAAATATTCTGCCTCATAACCTGCATTTTCTCGTTTCTGACCACAAGTTGTCAAATTCGTCCCAAATGGCAAACAAATATTATAAATTTTTATGAAATTAACACTTGATAGTTAATGAATATATATAATATTTTAATGTAAATTAGTTTAACAATGAAAACAGAACGGAAAGTTTTTTCTAGTACATTTTATTATTATCTGTTTACAATGATCAACGAACACTGGTTAATTATGAAAAAATCATTCAGTTTCAATTCCTAATATTCATAAATTTACAAAAATAAAAAAAAGTTCTCCTTTTAATTTTTTTTTTAACATTTTTTTGAGCTAAAAACTTCCTGAGAGGGTAAATCCCTTAAAAGGTCTTTTTTTTTTTTTTTGTTACATGAAATTGTTGTTTAAGAAATTAAAATCTATCATATGTCTCAATAAAATGGGTAACCGCAGCACAGGAAGTACATACAAGAGAGACGGAACAGAGTAGATATATAAATAATAGTGATTCATGCATGACCATTTGACTAGTTCAAAAGTTGTGCTGACGTGTCATATTCTACAACAACAAAATCCCTTCCTCTTTCTTCATCCTCCTCTCTCTCTTTCTGCACTGGCTAGGGTTTCTGTGTTTTTCTCGTTAGCATTTTCAAATCATAATCAAGAAACCAGCAAAACACTTTCAATCAGCAGAACAAATTGATTATATTGCACTTGCGTGCTGTGACTTTTTCATGGCAAAGACCAAACCTGGCAAAAAAGACCTCGACTCTTACACCATCAAAGGGACCAACAAAGTTGTTAGACGTATGTATTTTCACTCTTTCTAAAACCGGTATTTTATTTTTCATTTTTAGCTCGAAAAATCCAAAATTTATCATTTTTGTCTCCAATTAAGAAAACCCATAATCGCCTATGTCTTGGCTTTCAACTCTCCAAGTTGGAATACAGTGTAATAATTTATGTTTTAAACTTGGAATTTCTTAAGCTAGGCTCTTTTTGGTCTAATGTTGGGGTTTGTTGTGTTTGTGGGTGTATTGCAGCCGGTGATTGTGTGTTGATGAGACCATCGGATTCTGATAAGCAACCATACGTTGCGCGTGTGGAGAAGATAGAGGCTGATCATCGAAACAACGTGAAAGTTCGTGTCCGGTGGTACTATCGACCCGAGGAGTCGATCGGAGGGCGGAGACAGTTCCATGGAGCCAAGGAGTTGTTTTTATCAGACCACTATGACGTGCAAAGCGCACATACAATTGAAGGAAAGTGTACAGTGCACTCTTTCAAGAACTACACTAAACTTGAGAATGTTGGTACTGAGGACTACTTTTGTAGGTTTGAATATAAGGCTGCCACGGGAGGTTTCACTCCGGACCGTGTGGCTGTGTGAGTTTCCTTGTTATTACATTTCATTCAGATTTTTTTTCTGAAAGATGTTTGGATTGATGTTCATGGTTGATTAGCTTTTGGAATTAATTATATGTTTTGGGGTTTGATTTTGAAGCTACTGTAAGTGTGAGATGCCTTACAACCCGGATGACCTGATGGTGCAATGTGAGGGGTGCAAGGATTGGTAACTATTGTTGCATACATTTTTTTTAAAGATTCGATCATGTGGATTGTGGACTGTAATTATTTCTCCCCCCACACTTCTTAGGTTAGGTTTTATTGGATTAGATTCATTCGAGTTTGTAATTTTGTAATTGAAGCTGGTGAGTGTTTAATGAATGTTGCTTGTTTTGATTTACATTCTACTGTTTTCTTTCTCCATTTGTCTTGAAAATGACTGCTAAACTTCTTCTAGAATGAATGAATGATGCATTTTCATTCTTTTCTACACTTGCCATATTTTTATTCTATTATCAATATGCTGACTTGAATGGATATTTTACTAAAAAAATAGTTAATATTATTTAAAAATTGCTGATTTAGGTGGGCATCTGAAAATTGACTTGAAACATTTCTCCAAGCTCTGCTTCTGTTTGATAGGAAACACTTCTTAGCATAAACTAATTGTAATTATTGGAGCAGGTGGAATGTTGCATGAGGAGTGGCATTGTTGAGGTTTTATCTAGGTGTTTCAGTTCCAAGTGCCAAGTAGTGCATTTACTTCTTTCTAATTGTCAAATTTTATACTTCTATTTCGTGTGCACATCTTGATTAATGGTTCTCCTGGTATTCTGTTAGATTTTGTAATTTATGCAAGAGAATCTGTCTTTCATGCTATTGCTTTGTAGGAACTAAGGGTGATTAATAGAAAGCAAATTTGCGGGATTTATTAACTGTGTTAAGGCTGCAGATTCTATGCCTTACATCTACTTCAGCTACCTCTGTCACAGAGAGTTCTTTCTTTCTCCCTTTCTCTCTCCTTTAATGAAAAACTGCCCATCCTGCTTTGTTGTATGATGAAACTTTCCGTAGTTTTTTCTGGTCATCCCAGACTTAGTTTAAGATTTTTAAATTGTAAGTAATTTCTTCCCTGCCCTCTCTACTTCAATTGAGCTGGTACTCTGTTAATGATGCTGAAGTTAGTTTGTCACCCTTTCACGTGATGAAGTTTTATTTATAGGGGTATTTTCTTGTGAAAGTTTTTATTTTGGAATCAATATATAGGAAATTGGGAAATTAGATTGAAGCTCATGTTTGAAACTTGATTTGAAAAGGTGTAAAGCTTGGCAATTTGGGGGTTTACTTGCACTGCATCTGTCTAACATCTAATCTCTACTTGATATAAGTGAGGAACTGTGTGAAGGAGAAACTAGCTTTATCTTGTGTACATTATGTTCCAATTTAATTTTAGATGTATCTTTAGGTAACTTTTAGGAAGAAGTTCTACAACTATTTGAAAGGGATTTAGTCAAATGAACTTGCACATCCAAGCATAGAAATCTGTAGAATGGCAATAGTAAGCTTGTTTCGCATTGTAAGGAGCTAGATCTGCACACAAGAAGTATAAAATTCAAGATCATCATTATATAATTGGTTTATTTAGGCTGGAATTTTGCTTTAGTAAAATATCAGGTTAATGTTGTGGTTGGCCGTGGAGATACACTTTATATATAATCATTATGATTTGTTTCTTATGATAAGGATTTATCGTTCTGCTTCTAATGGTCATCGTCACTTTAGTTCAAGGGTTATATGAATTGTGTAGTAGTAGTAACTTTATAGACCCTGATGACAATTATCATGCTTTCCTGATCACACATCTGGTTGCATTGCAGGTTCCATCCTTCTTGTATGGGTATGACCATAGAAGAAGCAAAAAAATTGGATCGATTTTTGTGCTCTGACTGTTCATCTGACGACTATGCTAAAAGATCTTTGAATACGTTCCCAGTATCCCCATCTGTGGATGCTAAGGTGTGATCACTCATGTTTCAGTTTGTATATTCTTTTCTTGGTCGATTTATCTTGCTCAAGATAAAAACTAGGATGGCTAGCTTGTAAGGCTTTGGTTATTCATCTTTTGAAATTGTATGTTGATTCCTTTCTCCTGTACCAGAAGATTGGTTATGAGTTTTGGAACCATCATCTTGTTAGTGTCTACTTAAACCAGGGGTTTTCCAAGGTGAAGTAGGTTTATTGTTTGGCAGTCTTCTTTGTCTCTCTCTTGCTCTTTGCTTATCATTGCTTATTTATTACATTAAGGGCGTATGCATTACATGAAAATGAAAATCCTGCTCATGCTTTCCAACTGAAAGGTTAAATGATTGTTTTCAAGTTATTTTGTGAGTCCTCCATGGTTATAATTTAGTTGTAAATCATTAGTTAATTTGTTCAAGTGTTGATTTTTCACACGTATAGAGGTATTTGCCTAATATGGTTAAATTTCCATAATATATAGATGAAAAGCACATTTTCTGTCTAAAAGGTGTGAGTCATCTTATTGATTAGGAGAGAAGGTTACTTAAATATATATGAAAAGGCAATTATTTGTGCTGGTGTTGCTTCACTAGAAGAGCTGGTTGTTTGAGGATGCGGTGCGGTAACTGTTCACTAATATTTTTCCTGTTTGTTGTGAAGACCTTTTGTATTTTTGTGAAAAATTTTGTGCACGCATGCTGGCATGTGTCTGTGATTTATGATTTAATGTTGGAAGCTATATAACGGTCATGTCATTTGTTAACATTTTATAAAGATCATTCCGAATACATGTATAACGGAGGTCAGAGAGGCTCTTGCATATAGTTACCATAACATTTCTGGCAAGTTAGTAAGCCTTTTGGTAAGATTGATGATTGCTTGTGTGAGGAAGTAATCCTCAGTTGCAGCTTGGAATTTCATCACAAGAAACTCAAATCTTTTGCTTGAAATTATTATTTATTTTGTTTATTTTGATTGAAATGCTGTCTGGGCCTGCAGGCCACTGACTCATGCTTCTTCAACTTAATGTCCAATGCTGAGTGAGCAAAAAGCTTTTTTTTGTGGTCTTTTTTGCTGCAACTATCATATCTGCAGTTGTTTTGTTTCTTTTAATAAGAAAAGTTTGAACTGCAGCATATAAACTCTATGCTTGATTGATGTCAATTGTAGAATGTTGCATGTGTGTGTGACAGACAGAGAGAGGTCCCTGCTTGATAGTTGTGATATTTTCTTGCACACGAATCAGTATTTTGTTGGTGTTCTTGAGTGGTCAGTTCAGACTTTTGTTTTATTTATTTATTTTTGTTTAATTATATCAACCCTCTTACCCCACAAAAGGTTTGAACTCTGTTGGATTTGTATTAATTATTTGCTTGGATTTGCTCATATATCTGGTTGTTGAATTTCTTGTAGCACTTTGATCATCAATCAGTTTTTTTTTTTTGCACTCTCTCTCTCTCTCTCTCTCTCTCTCTCTCTCTCTCTCTCTCTCTCTAATATACTGTCCATACATAACCCCATTCTATTTACTCGTCTTTCTCATCAATTTCAACACTAA
>JAVXUL010161412.1:0-13356 GCA_035590515.1 Trichilia minutiflora | reverse complement strand
CATGTTTGCTGATTGTAATCAAGTGTGAGCATAATTACTCGGGAGTAGTTACATACCTTAAGCATGTTTTCCTCAAAGTTATCATCAGATTAATTTAGTAATTTTAGTTGTTAGTTTCTTTTTAGTTTAGTAATGAGTTTAGTTTTATTGCCTTAATACATTCACATCATTGGCTTGCAGTAATTACTTAGAATATTTACATTCCTCGTGGGTTCGGCAACTTAAAATTTAATTATTCTAAATTACAATATAGACACCGTGCGCTTACGATTATTAGACGTGTTTCATAGAAAATCACAATAAGTTTTTGGCGTCGTTGTCGGGGAATGTGTTTGTTTGACTTAAGTAATATTGCGATTGAGTGATAGAGTGTAATTCGGGCATTGTTTAAATTTTTGTTATTAGATATTTTCTTTATATTGGCTGTAATTTTCTTTTTGTTTATTTCTTTTTCTCTAGTTTATGCGAAGGTCTAGAAGTTTGGAGATAGTACCATTGAATCCAAAAATTGAATGAACCTGTTGAAGAAATCAAGGACCTAGAAGAAGAGAAAGAGAGAGAAATAGAATAGAACGAAGCAGAGAGAGAGAGATGGCAGAGGACAACAATCAGCAAAGAGCTCTCAAGGATTATTTCAGGCCAGTTATCAAGGAAAATTATTCTGGTATCTAGAGGCAAGTGGTTCAAGCTAATAATTTCGAATTGAAGCCAGCCCTCATTAATATGGTGCAACAGAATCAATATGGAGGTCTGTCACATGAAGATCCGAATATTCATCTTGTTACGTTCTTGGAGATTTGTGACACAGTTTAGATGGACGGAGTTTCAGAAGATGTTATCAGAATGAGGTTGTTTCTATTTTCACTACGAGATAAAGCAAGAGGATGGCTTCAATCGTTACAATCCAGAAGTATAACCACATGGCAGGAGCTGACTCAAAAATTTCTAGCTAAATTTTTCCCTTCATCAAAAACTTCACAACTTAGAGGAGAAATAACTCAATTTCGTCAACTGGACTTTAAGCCATTATTTGAAGCTTAGGAGAGGTTTAAGGATCTGATACGGCGATGTCCATAGCATGGGTATCAAGATTAGTTCCAGATTCAGTTATTTTACAATGGTTTGAATGGTCAAACAAGGACTGTTATAGATGCGGTAGCTGGAGGTAAACTTTTGTCAAAAACAGCAGAGGAAGCTCAATTGTTGCTTGAGGAGATGGCTGCTAATAATTATCAGTGGCCAAACGAGCAGAATCAAAGAAGAGTTGCTGGCACACATGAAGTGGATCCAATTGTGGCATTGACGGCACAAGTCTTTGCTCCCACCAGTAAACTTTCAGCCATGACAAGTGAACCACCATCATCAAATAAGGAATCGATAGCAGTGGCAAATGCATCATATGCAGGTGTTGAAGATGAACAAGATCAAGTGCAATATGTGATCAACAGAAATTTCAACTTCAGAACGAATAATTTGCCCACTCATTACCATTCTGGTTTGAGAAATTATGAACACTAGAAACATGATTCAACCACCTCCTGGTTTTTCGTAAAATTTAACAGAAAAGAAACCATCCTTAGAAGACCTTATGGGAACATTTATTAATGAGACAAGAGGCAGGTTTACTAAGAACGAGTCAAGAATTAAGAGCATTGAGACTCACTGCAGCAATATGGGAGCAACCATAAAGTCCTTAGAAGTTCAAATTAGCCAACTTGCAAAGGCTATTAAAGACCAATCCTCCAGCCAATTTCCTAGTGATACTGAAAAGTATTCCAAATACCAGTGTAAAGCTATCACTTTATGAAGTGGGAAAGAAGTAGAGATGAAATTGAGGAATGAAGCTGCAAAGCCTGTTGACAAGGAGGACAAATCAAAAAGGAAATTGGAAGCTAAAGACCCCCCAAAAGAAGTGGAGAAACTAGTAGAGTTGAATAATAGGCCTAGGTGTCTGTTTTCAGAGAACCCTCCGATTAAACCTACACCAATTCCTTTTCCACAAAGACTTCAGAAAAAAAAATTAGATGAGCAATTTAGAAAATTTCTGGATATCTTCAAGAAGATTAACATCAATATACCATTGGCTGAGGCATTGGAGCAAATGCCTAATTATGCTAAGTTTATGAAGCAGATACTGTCTAAGAAGAAGAGGTTGGAAGATAATAAAACAGTAAAATTATCAGAGGAGTACAGCGCCATTTTACAAAGAAAAACATCTCAGAAGGTCAAAGATCCGGGTAGGTTCACTATCCCATGTACTATAGGTG
Source organism: Trichilia minutiflora (assembly GCA_035590515.1). Classification (NCBI taxonomy): domain Eukaryota; kingdom Viridiplantae; phylum Streptophyta; class Magnoliopsida; order Sapindales; family Meliaceae; genus Trichilia; species Trichilia minutiflora. The sequence goes on along the minus strand of JAVXUL010161412.1, from coordinate 11,089 downwards.
ATTCACCTTTTGAGAAGGCTCTTTGTAATCTTGGTGCTAGTATCAATTTAATGCCACTTTCAGTCTTTAAAAAGTTAGGGTTAGGTGATGTAAAACCCACTACTATTTTATTACAAATGGCAGACCGATCTCTTTCTTTTCCCAAAGGAATAATAGAAGATGTATTGGTAAAAGTGGATAAGATTATTCTTCCTGTGGATTTTGTGATATTAGATATGGAAGAAGATAGAAAGATTCTCATCATCCTTGGAAGACCATTCTTAGCTACAGGAAGAGTGCTTACAGATGTTCATGGAGGGAACCTAACCTTGCGAGTTAATGATAAAGAAGTGAAGTTTAATATTTATCGATCTCTGAAATTTTCAGATGAAAACCAGTCCTGTAAAAGAATAGATGTGATATCCAAAATTGTAGAGCCAGATTTCTTGATTTTTCATCTCAGGATCCGCTAGAGCATTATTTGGTAACATCGAATATGCGAAAAGAAGATCTTCCAGCGGTAGAGGATGAACATTTATTTGACGAAGTTTGCGCAGAGAAGAAAAAGGGAGTATTCACCCTTGAGGACTTGACAAAAATTGAAGCAAGTGGGGATAGCAAGAAGGAACAGATTCAGCCTATAATACCGCTTGCAATTCTATCTTTGAAGCAATTACCTAAACATTTGAGGTATGCTTTCTTGAGAATTCCATATTGCTGGTCATTATTTCATCATTGTTAAAAAAAGAGCAAGAAGAAAGGCTGCTACAAGTTCTGAAAAAACACCAATCAGCCATTGCATGGTCTATTTCATACATAGAGGGGTTAAGTCCAGCATTGTGTATGCATAAAATACTGATAGAGGAAGAATATAAGCCAACCATTGAGCATCAACGGAGACTGAACCCAGCTATGAAGGAAGTTGTTCGAGCGGAGGTATTAAAGTTGTTAAACGCTGGGACTATTTATGTAATATCAGATAGCTCATGGGTAAGTCCAGTGCAAGTGGTATCTAAAAAAGGAGGAACTATGATAGTGAAAAACGATAAGAATGAACTAGTGCCAACGAGAACGGTGACAGGATGGAGAGTGTATATTGACTATAGGAAGCTAAATAAAGCGACCTGGAAAGACCACTTCCCATTGTCATTTATAGATCAAATGCTGGATAGACTCGTTGGACACGAGTTTTATTATTTTTTGGATGGCTATTCTGGATATAATCAAATTCTAATATGTCTGGAGGATCAAGAGAAGACAACTTTTACATGTATGTACGGCACCTTTGCTTTCAGACAAATGCCATTTGGTTTGTGTAATGCTCCAGCAACATTTCAGAGATGTATGATAGCTATATTTTCAGATCTTATTAAAATGATAATAGAAGTGTTTATGGATGATTATTTTGTCTTTGAAAATTCCTTTGATGATTGTTTACATAATCTATCTAGGGTACTCTAAAGATGTGAGGAAACGAATATGGTGCTTAATTGGGAAAAATGCCATTTTATGATAAGAAATGGTATTGTGTTAGGCCATTTAGTCTCTAAGGAAGGCATCGTGGTGAACCAAGCTAAATTGGCAGTTATTCAGAAATTACCACCACCAACAAACGTGCGAGGAGTTCGAAGCTTCCTGGGACACGTTGGATTTTATCGACGGTTTATCAAGGATTTTTCAAAGATTTGAAACCCCTCTGCAATCTACTGGAGAAGGACGCAGTATTTAAATTTGATGATGCATGCTTAAACGCTTTCGAGGAGATTAAAGAGAAATTAACTTCAGCACCCATTGTAGTTACTCCAAACTGGGCTGAACCATTTGAAATAATGTGTGATGCCAGTGATTTCGCAATAGGTGCAGTTCTTGGCCAGCGAAGAGATAAAATTTTTTAGAGCAATCTATTATACGAGTCGCACGATGAATGAGGCCTAGGTGAATTATACAATCACAGAAAAAGAGATGTTAGCCATAGTGTTTACAGTCGAAAAATTTTGAGCTTACATCTTGGAATCCAAAATCACCATATATACAGATCATTCAGCCATTTGTTATTTGTTTTCAAAGAAAGATGCTAAGCCTTGGTTGGTGAGATGGATATTACTGTTGCAAGAATTTGACTTGGAAATTTGTGATAAGAAGGGTAGTGAAAATATAATCGCTGATCACTTATCACGAATTGAACCAGACGTAGAGGACGTGTCACCAATTCAAGAGTTTTTTCCAGATGAAAGACTGATGAGCATTCATACTCCACTGTCGTGGTATGCAGATACTGTGAATTTTCTTGCATGCAAGGCTCTCCCACCAGATTAGACTTATCAGCAAAGACGAAAGTTGATGCATGATGCGAAGAACTATCTTTAGGATGAACCTTTTTTATTCAAAAAATATGCTGATGGAGTGATGGAGTAATTCGAAGATGTGTGGCAGATGAGAAAGCGAAACAAATACTAATTAGCTACCATTCTTCATCATATGGAGGACATTTCAGCGTATCTCGAACGGTAGTAAAAGTGCTACAATCTGGTTTTTATTGGCCAATCATGTTCCGAGATTGTTTCCAATTTGTTAAGAGATGTGATCGGTGTCAAAGAGTTAGAAATATTTCAAAATGAAATGAGATGCCATTAATTGGGATATTGGAAGTAGAATTATTTGATGTGTAGGGCATTGATTTTATGGGTCCATTTTCAATTTCTTTTGGTCAGAACTATATTCTTGTGGCAGTCGACTACGTTTTCAAATGGGTAGAAGCTATAGCAACTGCAACTAATGATGCTAGAGTGGTATTGAAGTTTTTATAGAAGAACCATTTCACGAGATTTGGCACTCCGAGAGCAATAATCAATGATGAGGGCTCCCATTTCTGTAACAAACCATTTAATGCTTTGTTAACTCGATATGGGGTAAAACACAAGATAGCACTTGCTTACCATCCTCAGACAAATGGTCAAGCAGAAATCTCAAACCGAGAGATCAAATAAATTCTTGAAAAGATGGTGAATACGAATCGAAAGGATTAGACGATTAAACTTGATGATGCTTTATAGGCCTACAGAACAGCATTCAAAACACCAATTAGAATGTCTCCGTGCAGATTAGTATTCAGAAAGCCATGCCACTTGCCAATAGAATTAGAGCATCGAGCATATTGGACGGTGAAGAAGCTGAATTTTGACTTGTCGAGTGCTGGAAATCACAGATGCCTGCAATTGAATGAGTTAGATGAAATAAGGAATGATGCTTATGAAAGCTCAAGCATATATAAAGAAAGAACGAAGCGTTGGCATGACAAATAAATTTTGCGGAGAACCTTTCAGTCCTGGGCAACAGGTCCTTTTATTCAACTCACGGTTGAAGTTATTTCCAGGGAAACTCAAGTTGAGATGGGGTGAACCTTTCACCGTCAAGAATGTCTTACCATTTGGTGCCATTGAATTGGAAAATGAAGAGGGGCGATTGTTCAGAGTTAACGGTTAGAGGCTGAAGCACTACTATGGACATAAAGGATTCGAACAAGAAAATGAGCTTTACAAGCTCGAAAATCCGAAATAGCAATAATCCGGCCAAGTCCGACTGGGAACGTTAAATCTAGCGCTTATTGGGAGGTAACCCATCGATTGTTTAGTTTACGCAATTACTTAGTTATAATTTTTGGAACATTATAATTTTTGCATTTTCTTTTAATTTAATTTAGGTTGTGTATTAGAACAGGAAGATCAAGGCGTCAAGAAAAGTCAAATCTCGTTGCAGCAAGACAACAATACCCACTGCAACGAGTTTTTCAGAGAGTCTCACTGCAGTGAGATAATAATACCCGCTACAGCGAGTTTTCCAGAGAGTCTCGTTGCAGCGAGACAACAAACCCTTCGCTGAGCGATAAATCCTGAGCCTCTCGCTGCAGTGAAAAACAAATCTCGCTATAGCTCCGCTGGGAAACTCATCATAAAATCGGGCATCTCAAACCATTTTCGACACATTCAAGAGTGAGAAACACCATATTTTCTCTCAAAAGGCAATCTCTCATCACCGGCGATACTCTCTGCACCAAGGGATAACAGGTACACATTATTTTCGCTTCATTATCCTTCAATTTCCAAGCTTAGTGGTGGATTGAAACCTAGGGTTAGATTAATTTCCATTGAAGAATTAGGGTTTTTGAGTTAACCACATTGTTGAACCAAAGTTTGGGGGGATCATATACGTGTTGAGAAGGGTGATTTTCGTCGAGTAGGATATTGTAGTGTTATTTTGGTTGTGTAATTGGGGTTGTGCAGGTTGATTGTGGTGTAGCTGTCATTGTGGTTAGGGTGCTCTCTTTTACAAGTACGATGCTGAGACAAAAATCAATCGAAAAAAGGGCCCAAGTAAAAACTCCGAAAGAGTATGACCGATTAAAATTTCGGTCTCAAGAAGCAGCTACCATTTTTGAACAATCAATGAAGAAACAGGCCGAACTAAAGGAGAGGGGGATGGTGTTTAGTGAGTCGGAGAGCCCTGAAATCTATCTTGAGATTCAACGGAGGGGTTGGCAACAGTTTGTGAAACAACCCAAGGCGGCATCCATGACTTTGGTGCGAGAGTTTTATGCCAATGCAAAGGGATGCCATGGACAGAATGCTATGGTTTGGGGAAAGCAAGTCCGGTTTGATAGGGATACGGTCAATAAGCTCTTTCGGATTTCATCAGTTCGAGATGATTTGGGGGACTTGATGGAGTCCATGGACCTGGATGCCTTGACCGCGGATCTATGTGGTCAGGTAGTTTCTTGGACGACGGTGCGAGGTATGCCAACAAACTTCCTCACCAAGTGGCTGACGCCGACAATGAAAGTCTGGCATCATTTCCTCTACGCTTGACTGAGCCCTTCCTACCATCTCACCGAGGTCAACAGAGAAAGGGCGATCATGCTATATGCCCTCAAAAATCATAAGCAGATTGATGTTGGTTGGTGGGTTTTGTAGAACATCAGTTATTCGGCCAAAAACACGACGGTGGGAATTTACTTCCCATCTTTGGTTTCTGAGTTGATATCGGCCGCTGGGGTCAAAGCAGTTAGTCCAGAGATCCTGCAGCCAAAGGCTCCCATTACGACACTCACCATGGGAAGAATTGATAAGGCCACCGGGTCCAGTTCATCAGCAAAACCTTCATCCTTGGGACCCAAACCAAGCGCACCGAAGAAAGGTTCCTTAGCAGGTATCACTTTCGAGCTTAACAAGACCCAGAAGGAGTTAGCACGACTAACGAAACAACAGGAGCATTTCATGTCATATGTTTCTAGCTCGATTGATGGGTTGGGCGTGATTCTCCTTCATCAAGGCCAACTAGCAGGACATGACCTTTCCCAGTATCCTCAGCTTCCACAATTCCAGCCTCTAGTGTTCGACGATGATGATAAGAGCAGCGAGGCCGTCGACGATGATGAGGATACGAAAGATGACGAGAATTGAGACGAGCTTACAGCTCGTCCCCCAGGTATGATTCCCAGTTTTAAGCATTGGGGACAATGCTTTATTTTAAGTTTGGGGAGATTGTCTTTCTGTAGGGATTTGTGAGTTCATTGGACGATTTTTTTTCTGTTCTAAGTTTGAGTTATTTCTAGGTTTAACTATATATATATTTTTTTAAGTTTCGTCTTTTATGTTATGTGGTTTATGAATGTATGAATGTTTATGAATGTTGATGTAAGTTTTGATAACCTTGTTGAAATACAAACCGCACTTTGATATCGAACATAGATGAGAAAAAATGAAAAGGCGAAATGGCTAGTGTCGAGAAATTTTTGAAAGGATGAGTTTAATAAACATGCTTAGAAAAACGAAGATGGATTTGGGAATTAATTGCACCAATTACGAAACCCGAATTTATGAGTGTTTCGCATAAAAACCGAAAGTAGGAGACATAATTTTATTGAAAAAAATAAAAATAAAAAAATTTAATAAAACTTTTTTATGACACAATAAAACTACTCCAATGTTTCGAGGGTCTTAGTAACCAGAGGTTGGCATCACAAATATTAACAATCGCGTAAAACGGATCCTTTAGATAAGAGTATGCAAAGCAACCAAGGTTTCTAACATACTGAGTAACCGGAGGTTGGTATCACAAATATTAACACTCACGTAAAAAGGCTAGTTAGAACCGAGGTAAAGATTAGAAAGTGTCAAAACGAATGAGCTTAAATTGTGAAACGTCAACAATTTTTGATTTAGCATGACATTTATGAGTAAGGGTAGAGTAAAAGGTAAAATTAATCTTGAATTCATTTAAGTTTTTCAAAGGCATGGATTTTGATAGTGAATTAAAAAGGAACTCGATGCTAGTCCAATGGAGCGTGGAAGTTTGATCGAGTCTTAAGTTCGACATTAATGTGATGATTTTATAGGTCACGTGTTTTATCAATAACGAGCATCAAGCTTTGTAGTTGTATGATTGGTTTTAGTGCGTGTTTATTTTTATAATTGTGTGGTTAATTGTTGCATGTGTGTGTGCACCGACCGAGTGTGGTAGAGTAGGATTGGGATTTTGTGGGTAGATCCTCTGAAAACCCTCACGAGACTTCACTCGTCCACTAGTGGCATCCTGTCGCGTATTTATTTGAAACACGTTTTACAACCCGCAAGTGCACGGTGTCCAAGTTATAGTTTAGAACAATCAAATGTTGAGTGTCGAACCCACAGGGAATGTAGATGACTAAGTAAATACCGCAATACTTGTAACAAAATATATTAAGGCAACCAAATTTAACTTTATCCTACTTAAACTCTATTCTAAAATTTAAGACAGAAAACTATGAACTAACAACTACGATTCCTAAGGTTAACTTGATAACTGAATTTATGGGAAACAGGCTTAAGGTATGTAACTACTACTGATGTAAATATGTTCACACTTGATGACTACCACCGACAACGGATTTTCTATTAACTAGGTTTTATGTTGATTTTATTTCATCTTCCGAATCTCAATAAAATCCTATGTTTCACCATTCAAGTTAATATGTCTATTAAACTTAAACGAGAGAAACATGCATTAAGATCAACCTATTATCATTACTCAATTCTCAATAATCTGTCAACCAATTGTTAATTAGGCTATGCATCCTTGTTCTAATACCGAAACGTACTCCGTCGAGTCTCATTCAGGCATTCAACAAATAAGTCTAACCAATCATTAAACCAACATTCAGACCAGGAGCATAAATAAATAATCCGATTACTTTAATAAAAATCAAGTGCAAAACATCAATTACTCAGGTTCGTTACATCCTTAAACCATTAAGAAATTAGCCAGACATATCAATGAATTCAATACACTTCAGATTCCCAGACATATTCAAGAAATTAAAAGAATAAAGCTAGATAGAAAAGAAGAACTCAGTTTGATGACACTTGAATCTTCAATCCTTCCCCTTGATCTTCAATCTTCAAATTCTTGGAATTTCTGTGTTCTGAAACGTCTCTACGCTTTCTCTCAGTGTTTTCTTCAAACAGCCCCCCCTTTCTTTTACACAAAATAACCCTATTTATAATTCGAACGTAGGGTAGAAATTAACTTCTTAGCCGTCTCGCTGCAGCGAGTGATTTATTGTCTCGCTGCAGCGAGACTTTCTGAAACTTTCGCTGCAGCGAGAATTTATGTCCGCCGCAGCGAAGTTGGCCTTCCATCGCTGCAGCGAAGAGTTTTATTTCTCACTGCAGCGAGGAAACTTTTCCTCACTGTCTTCTTTTGAACTCTTCTGACTTTGCTTCCTTTATTCCACAACCGTCTCAATTCTTCGTATTCTTGCTTATTTCTTGATACTTGTTCACCGTAACGACTCTGCACAAAAAATAGCATATAAAGTATCAAATTGCTCCTAAAACGCTACTAAACATGGCATGAAATTATGAGAAAAGATGAGCAATAAAATCACTCATCAAACTCCCCCAAACTAAGACCCTTGCTTGTCCCGAGCAAGACAAAATTAAGACGAAGATCAGAATAAAGGAAATATAACGACCTAATCCTAATCCACTTTCGTAGGACTCACGATTGCATTTAGCATATGCAATAATCCTTTTAAACCCCTAGGATGCCCCTAGTGGACGAGTGAAATCTCGTGAGGGTTTCCAAAGGATCTACCCACAAAATCCCAATCCTACTCTACCACACTCGGTCGGTGCACACACACATGCAACAATTAATCTCACACAAATAAAAATAACACGCTCTAAAAACAATCATGCAACTATAAGGTTTGATGCTCGCTAATGATAAAACATGTGACCTACAAAACCATCACAATGATGCCGGACTTAAGACTCGATCAAACTTCCATGCTCATGTGGACTAGTATCGAATTCCTTTCTTAATTCATTTCAAAACTCATGCCTTTCGAAAACTCAAATGAATCCAGGATTAAATTCACCTTTTACTCTGCCCTTTTTCATAAATGCTATGCTAACCCGGAAATTATTGACGTTTCACAATTTATGCTCATGTATTTCGACACCATTTAGTTTTTACCTCAGTTCTAATCAGCCTTTTTACGCGAGTGTTAATACTAGTGATACCAACCTCCGGTTACTCAGCATATTAGAAACCTTGGTTGTTTTGCATACTCATATCTCAAGGATCCATTTTACGCGATTGTTAATATTAGTGATACCAACCTCCGGTTACTAAGATTCTCGAAAAATTGGAGTAGTTTTATAGTGCCGTAAACAGTTATGAAATTTTTTTTTTCCGTCTTTGACTTCCGTGATGTTAGCAAAGTACTCTTGAAATCAGGATTCGTAATTGGTGTCCTTAATTCCCAAATCCATCTTTGTTTTCCTAAGCATGCGTATTACAGTTATTTTATTTTCAAAACTTTTCTCGACACTAGCCATTTCACCTTTTCATTTTTCTCATCTACATCCGACATCAAAGTGTGTCCGTATTTCAACAAGATTATCACAAGCGTACATCAACATCCACAAACATTCATACACTCAACATCCACATAAAAAAAAAATGAATGTACCTAGAAAGTTATAATAGAACAAAAATAAAACCCCGAAATATAAATTAAAATCATCCACACAAACTCACAAATTATCCCCCGAACATATAATTTGATCCCCCCAAACTTAAATCGAAGCATTGTCCTCAATGCGAAAAACTGGGAATCATACCTGGGGAACGAGCCAAAGCTCGTCTCAATCCTCCTCGTCCTCTGAAGTTGCATCATCCTCGCCCTCGGCCTCACTGCTCTCATCCTCATCATCATCGTTATCGGGCACGAAGGGCTGGAATTGGGAAAGCTGCGGATACTGCGAGATGTCATGGCCAGCGAGCTGGCCCTGGTGGAGGAGAATCGCTCCCAACCCATCAATCGAGCTTGAAACATATGACATGAAATGCTCCTACTATGGAGCCGCTCCTTGGGGCTCTCGGTTTAGGGCCCGAGGAGGAAGGTCTTGCTGATGGGCTGGATCCGGAGGTTTTACCAATTCTTCCCATGGTGAATGCCGTAATGGCTGCCTTTGGCTGCAGGATCTCAGGACTAACGGCTTTCACCCCAGCAGCCGATATCAAGTCAGAAACCAAGGATGGGAAGTAAAGTCCCACCGTCGTGTTTTCGGCCGAATAGTTCATGTTTTGCGAGACCCACCAACCGACATCGATCTTCTTCTTATTTTTGAGGGCATATAACATGAATGCCCTTTCTCGGTTGACCTCGGTAAGATGGTATGACGGGCTCATTCGAGCGCAGAGAAAGTGGTGCCAGACTTTCATCGTCGATGTCAACCACTTGGTGAGGAAGTTGGTTCGCAAACCCCGCACCGTTGTCCAAGAAACTACCTGACCACACAGGTCCGCGGTCAAGGCATCCAGATCCACGAAATCCATCAAATCTCCCAACTTATCCTGAACAGGTGGAATCCGAAAGTGCCGATTTATGGAATCCCTATCATACCGCACTTGCTTCCCCCTTACCATTGCGTTCTGCCCATGGCAACCCTTAGCATTGGCATAGAATTCCCATACCAACGTCATGGATGCCGGTTTTGGTTTTTTGACAAACTGTTGCCAACCCCTCCGCTGAATCTTGAAATAAATCTCCGGGCTTTCCGACTCACTTAGAATCAACCCCCTCTCTTTTAATCCGGCCTTTTTTTTCACGGATTGATCATAGATTGTGGCGGCTTCTTGAGATCTAAACCTCACCCGATCATACTCATCCGAAGTGCCTACCCGGGGCCTTTTCCCGATTGATTTTTGTCTTGACATTGTTTTTGAAAAAATACCAATTCTTTTACGACACTGGCAGATCTTAGAACAACACAGTTATCTCCTCACACAAGAAAATCGCCACAACTTCACCACAACACACGCTTCGACAGTTAGTAATCGGTAGAAACAAACTTCTCAACACGGGTCAAATCCCCTAAACTTCGATTTCACAATGGTAATCACAATAATCACAATCTTCACTTAACCTAACCCTAGGTTTTGAAACCACCACAATGTATGAAAATGGAAGGAACTTGTAACGGGAAACAATGTGTACCTTACTTGCCTTGGGGTAGAGCGTATCCACGGTGAAGAAGAAGTTGCGTTTGAGAGATAATGGAGTGTTCTTTCCTCTTGAATGTGTGAAGAATGAATTGCTATGCCCGTTTTTAACAAAAAAAATTCCCAGCGGCGCTGCAGCGAGTTTGATTTTTTGCTGCAGCGAGTGGTTCTACAAAACTCGCTGCAGCGAGACTTTCTGGAAAACTCGTTGCAGCGGCAAATGTTTGTCTCGCTGCAGCGAGACATTCTGGACTTTTCGCTGCAGCGAGGAATGAATTTCGCTGCAGCGAGGTCTTTCTTGACACTTCGCCTTTTTTTTTATATAAAAATCAAAAACATTACAAAGTATTCTAAGTATAAAATTACGCAAACTAAATAAAATCGTTGGGTTGCCTCCCAACAAGCGCTAGATTTAACGTCCCCAGCCGGACTTGACCGGATTATTGCTATTCTGGATCTCCGAGCTTATAAAGTTCCTTTTCTTGCTCGAATCCTGTCTGTCCATAATAGTGCTTTAGCCTCTGACCGTTAACTCTGAATACTCGCCCCTCGTCATTTTCCA
>JAVXUL010161402.1:0-13357 GCA_035590515.1 Trichilia minutiflora | reverse complement strand
CCACCCACTCCCTAAGAGCTGTATGGTCAATCCTCACCCATAGATAGTAAATGACATGGCACACAAAAATCATAAATAGATATTAATGGGCCATCAGGATAAATCAAAATAACTGTTGGCTCACCAGGCCAAAATATCATCTGCGGCTCACAAGGCTAAAATAATAAATAAGACATACTGGCTTATAAAGCCAAATAAACAAATATGGCACCTCGGCCATTACATTCAACTATGCCACATTCACATATATATAATAAAATGGCCTAGGGCCTCAAAATCACAATATCATCAAGCATAAGCACATTACGCCTCCGACCTCACATTCATGGAAATATAGGTTTCATATCAAACCTATCTCTATCACAAATAAAGGGCTATCCCGACCACCACACAACATACATCCAACACCTCTTCATTTCAGTTATATCTCCGCATACATACATTCAAATATATATCTATTCACATACTATCATCTTTAGCATTATAATAATTTATAAATAACAATAAATGAGGCGAAGGAAAAGGAATGTCCACTCACTGACTTGGGGTGGGAAACCACCCTCTCGGTATCCTCCTCGCGGTGAAGATCCTCCCATCTCAGTTGCCGCTCCTGGATACACACGAACACAGGTCACAAAATGTGTGCATGATTCAAGCATACTTATGCTACTCTCGCACCTCTCTCTTTCTCTACCCTCTCTCTCTCTAACATACTGTTCTCACACAAATCTCACTTTAAAAATACATTTCTCATCAATTTTAACATCATTAGCTAATCAAAATCTCTAATTTACTGATGTAAGTGATAAACTAGAAAATCCTCAAATTTTAGGGTTTTGTGAACAGTGACTCGATTATCATATCTTAGATCTACATAAAATGATAGTTTAAATGAGAGAGATAGACTGAGAAACAAGTTTACCTAAACTCGTAGGTGAGTTTAGAGCCCCGATCGACTTGAATCCCTCTTTTTGACTACTGTTCATCGCTACCCATTCTTCGCGATTCCTATCAAATCGATGGATAAAACTTCGATCAAAGGGGATTTCTGGGTTCTGGTGTTGATTCTCAATTCATAGGAACTGAAATTGCAAAGTTTCGTAGAGAAATGGGGAAGATCAGTTTTGAGAGTTGAGAGAGAGAATGGTTCTATCGAAAATGAAGAGAGAGAAATCAAAAATTAAAATGGGGAAGACGATCCCCCTTCCTTGACTAAATAGGCTGTGAAATCGACCAAAGGTGTCGATACCTTTCAAAACGTATCGATACCTTTGGTATTCCTGGCTCCAACATATCGATATGTTTTTCTCCTACGTATCAATATGTTTGGCTATCTACTATTCACAAGCCTACAATGTATCGATACCTTTGACATCATGCCTACAATGTATCGATGCATTTTGACGCAAGTGAACTTTATCTCTGTCACAAACATGTCAATACCCTTGTCAATGTATCGATAAGTTTGGCACGGTTTACTGTTCATCATACTTTCAAGGTGTCGATACCCTTCATCAAAGGTATCAATACCTTTGGCCCTAAACAGTAAACATATCGATACCTTTTCCCAAAGGTATCAATACCTTGTTCTAGTCCTCCCTTTGAGGACTACTATTTCAAATGGCCATAACTTTTAGTTCGGATATTCGCTCGGAACGCATAATATATCAATGGAAAGCTCTATCCGATCTCTACAAAAACGATATGGAACTTTTTCTCAATTAGAGATGATTTTGAGGTTAAAAATCCAGTTATTTCTCATAAGCTCTTATCCTACACTATAATCTTATCCAAGACACATTCTTTAAGTTTTATACCCTCTTGTGCATAATCTAAACACGCAGACATGCATGAACACTCTTGAGAGATTTACTATTAGGCCTATAATGCTAAGGGATGAGTTTCACAATGCCCATTCTATATTTCAAGTAATTATGATTCAATTTTTTGGCCTTACCTGCGTAAATTCATATTATTTTTCTTTAACGATATCCTAATATATAGTTCAATATGGGATCTACATCTTTAACATATAAGAACAATATTAGAGGTTTTAAGGCAACAAAAATTCTTCATTAAAGCTATTAAATGCTCCTTCAGGTAGCAAAAGCCAAAATATTTAGGATATATCATCATGTGTTAAAAAGTAAAGGTAAACAATTAGAAAAATTAAAGATGTGGTAAAATAGCCTTGTCTTACTAACATCATAGAGTTATGCGATTTTCTTGGATTGATAGGATATTACAAGAAATTTATATAGAATTATGACAAAATAGCTCGTCCTCTTATTAATCTTTTGAAAAAAGGGTAATATAAATGAATGAAGAAGCAAAGAATGCTTTTAAAATGCTCAAACAAGCTATAACAAATACACTTATATAAGCTATGCTAAATTTTAAAGAGGCCTTTACCATTGAGATGGATGCATCAGGAGAGGCATTAGTGCAATTATCACTTAGTAATTCAAACTAATTACCTTTATGAGAAAGGTTTTAGAGATATAAAAAAAAATCATGGTCCATTTACGCTAAAGATTTGTTTGTCATTATCAAAGTTATTTGTACGTGGCATCCCTATTTACTAGGAAGGAAATTCTTTATCCAAACTGATCAATGTAGTCTCAAGTATTTACTGGAGTAACGTGCGCTTACACTTAAGCAGTAAAAATGGGTGGCAAAACTCTTGGGTTATGACTATGAAATTGTCTATCAACTAAAATGTGAGAATTCAGTTGCAGATGCACTATCACACAAGCCATGTAATCTAATTCTTAACCATATTTTTGTTTCACAGATGGATATTTGGTAGAAAATCAAGAATGTGGCTATGACAGATCCATATATGGATAAAATAAACCGACTAGCAACTGTATAATTAAATAGCTTGTATAGTTGGCGTAATAGGTTGCTCTTCTTCAAAGGTAAGATAGTGATTTTCAATAAACATTCATAAAAAGCTGCTATATGAGATCCATGACACAAAGCTTGGTAGCTATTCAAGAGTGCTTTAAACTTTTAAGAATTTGGCTCAATAGTTCTATTAGCCTTTTCTATATAAAATAGTCTAAGAGTACGTCAGGCATTGTCAAACTTGCCAAGATAAAAAGATAGAGACATTTGCACCTAAAAGACTACTCCAGTCATTACCCATTTCATGCTAAGTCTGGGATAATGTGACCTTAGACTTCATTGAAGGACTATTGAGGTTGAATGGCAAAAATACTATTTTTATCATTGTTGGTAGATTATGTAAATTTATCCATTTTCTTCCTTTGATTTATCCTTTCACAGCTAAGACAGCTGTAGAAAAGTTCGTATATAAGGGGTAGTCAAACTTCACAGCATGCCAAAGCTAATTATCAGCGATCAAGACCCATTTTTTATCAGTAAATTCTAGTAAAAATTTTTTGTAATATCGAGATCTCAACTTAATCTTAGCTTAGCTTACTATCCATAGACTAATAGTCAAACCAAGGTTGTGAATCAATGTATAATATTTGTCCAGCTTCATTTATTAATATCCCCTAAAATAAAGTTAATTCTTACCATGGGCTAAATTTTGGTATAATACCACATACCATGCGTCAACAGGAATGACTTTATTCTAAGCTTTATATAGTAGACCGTCCCTAGCTATTCCACCCTACACTGATGGCCTCTCACCAGTACATGAAGTTAATTACCAACTTTTAACATGTGAAGAGATGCTTTAACAACTAAAGGTCAACCTCTAGGTGGTCATCAATCATATGAAACAAACAACAGACATAAGATATTACAATGTAGTGTTCAATATCAACAATATGGTGTTTCTACGACTCTATCCATATCGACAGCAAACAGTTTTTAAATAAGCATATTAAAAACTTGCAAGTTGCTATTATGAGCTTATCTGATCGTTCAAAAGATTGGCCAAGTCAATTATAGATTTCAACTTCCAGATGGGACATGTATACATCTTATTTTCCATGTCTCCTTATTCAAAAAGTATATAGTTGACCCTATCGCAACAATCACTTAATTTTCACCTATCACCGATGAGGGGGTTCCTATTTTAAAGCCTAAAACAATCCTTGGTATATGTTGGATCAAAAAAGAAAAGAAATTTTTTTGAAGAAAACTTAGTCAAGTGGCATCGACTACGATCGAAAGATGACACATAGGAAAATGTTGAGATGCTACACCAGTAATTTCCTTCTACTGACCTTGAGGACAAGAGTTCACTTTGTCGGGGAAAAATTGATGCACAATGAAAATCAATGAGAGTTTTAAAGCTGAACCCCAAAAACGTGGGGTAAATATGGGATGCCATTTCTACACTTTTACACTTCTACATTTCTACATCTATTTTGTTGGAATTTTTGGGAGAGAGTTTAGAAGAGAATATTTCTCTTCTTCATTGTTCTTCATATTATTTGTATTGAACACACCTATTTATATATATAAAAGATAATAAAATAATTTAAAAATATATTAAATCCCTAACATTATGCAACTATCCTATTTTATTAAAAATCAAATAAATTATCCAAGAGACCTATTCTAATGCAATTTTTATTGCTAATTTAAATTACTTTGAATCATTCTTCAACATATTTTGTATATCTACATCTTTATAAATTTATTTATATATTTTTGCATTTGCACTCCACTTTTTCACATTTATATGTTTCTATAAACCTACTTTTGCACATTTTTTTATCTTTCTATAAGGTTGTTAAGCTTGGCTTATTTAAAGCCATAGAGATGAATAAAAAAAAGTAGGCAATTTTTATCTCAAACCTTGAGGTCTACTCGCCTAAAGAGAAAAGTTTAATTAATTAAATTGTTATTGTTGTTGAGCTCTTAATTGGGACCTTATTACTTTAGACGTGTATTCTTTTGGTCACTTGCAAAATAAAAACAAACACATTCAAGACTCAAGAGAATAGACCAAGAAATGAAGAAACTTAATAAAGAAGAATAGAAAATTACTTAGGTCTGTAATAGTTCTATGAGCCAAGTAGCCTTATGAAAGAAGAAATTTTACAATCTATGATGCCAAATATTCTCCTGCTCCTGTTACACAAACTTTTTCTTGATCTCTCGTTCCTCATGTTATCTTTTAGTTTTCTATTTGCTCAAGCAACCTTAGAATTATACTTCTATGATTGTCTAGTGAGAGAATTTTATTTATAGTTTAATTATCAAAATTTTTTGTTTGTTTGCTCTTGTAAAATGGTTAAAAACTTGTGAGAAGATTGAGGTGTGAAGAAAATGAAATTTGAAAAAAGATATGCTTATTTGGAGATAGAGACAAACAAGAGTTATTAAATTATAGGTAGCTAAAAAGAATCTAGACAACTGTATCAGGATTTTAGATCTAGTCCAAAACTCGCTTCAATATGATGTCTTTCTGGCTTCTACAGTAACATTGAAGAGACAAACTTTTCCAGGCTTTAACTTCATTGACAATAGAAATGTACCAACAAAGGTCCAAACTGTAGCAAGAGTTTTAGTTTAGTTAAAAAAATTCTTAGATTTCGAATTAGAAAAAAAGTGTGCCAAGAGTACTCAAATTCCATCTTTGTTTCTAGAAAAAGAACAATATTTAAGACAGCTGCTTATATTGCAACCCTGAAATTATGCTTAAGGACATATGAATGATATATATATGTATATATATTTATCATATATATGATGGAATAAATTTTTGTTAAGGAACTACAAAGACTGAAATTGTATAATTTGAAACATTTCTACATCTTGTAAGTTCTAATGCACAAACAGGTCCAAATTGCACCATCAGACCAGTGCTAGCCTTAGTGCTGAATCTGGCCAAAGGAGTAAGGCCATCATCGGACTTCAAGCTAAACATTGCGTTGGTTATGGTTCCTTACTATAAACGGTACTGACTGTGTAGGAAATTATCCTAAACTTCTATTTGTACCTTTTTTCTGAATTCTTCTTTCTTCTATATATTCACCGGTAATTTTATCATTTCAATGGGCATTTTATACACACATATATATGTGTGTGTGTGAAATAAGGGTTGAAATGTTCATTCTTCTCTTTCCCTCTCTTTAGACATGATTTCTTCCCTTTTCTCTCTCAGTATATTACAAATTTCTTTCCCTTTGATTTCTTCATATTTTTATCAATTAAATTTTTATTTCTTGCTTAATGTCACTAGAGCACAACACAGTCTACACTTTATGAGCATCGTTCCATTAATTTGATTGAGAAATTGATCTGAGAGAGATTAGGGTTTATTATTCACGTAAAGAGTTTTCAATAATTGAGAGTGATTAAAGTTTTCAAGAGTTAAAACTAATCTATTGGTAAGATTATTAACATTGTTATGGTGTTAATTTCATATTTTGATTGATTTTATAAATTTGAATTACTGTTTATATTAGGGTTTATTATATACTCCAGAATTTTTGCATAATCTTAATTAATTGAGATCGAAATTAATGTTTATATATTAGAATAAGTAGTTTAGAGACTAAACTATGAGAAATTAGAATTTGAATTGGGAAGGATATAATAGACAGTAAGTTAGAAAGAAAATTAAGACTAAATTATAGAAAGAAAATTAAGACTAAATTATCCATAAATCGATAAATTAGAAATGGCCATAAGATTGTATTATTGAAAATCGGATATACAGCCAAAAATAGATTTGAATGTAAGAAATAAGTATTGATTCTGAAATTTTAGAATTAGTATGTATAATCATGCCTGTAGAATAATGTTGGCATTCTTTGGGGAATGGAGATTAATGTAGATATTGATATGCATAATTAGGCATTGAGCACTTAAGAAAGGAGTTTGAGCAATACAGGAGATTATAGAAAGTACATACCCTCTATAAGTGTGAGCAAACCTTTCAAACTCTTAACTGTGTATGACCTTTACCTATATTATAAACTTTTAATTGCATTTCATTTCTTTTTAAAAACAATTTAACCTTAAATTGCTCTATATCTTTGGTTTATTAAATAAATAAATAGTATCTTGTATTGTGATATGGTGAATGGACTTTTCTAACTATTTTCATTCGTTTTAACTATGTCTCTAAAACTTAAATATTTTACTGATTCAGAATGTTAGTTATTTATTTATAACTTTTTTTTGTTTAATTCACAAATGTGGCTTGTGTTAGGAATCATATATGATTGAGATTTTAAAGGCTAAGTATAGAATTGACATAGAATCTGCTATACATTTCAGTTTATATTGGCATAAAAAGAATTTTTGATGATGCTTGTATACATTATGAATTTATATGCTTGGTTTTAATGAATATATTGATCATTGTTTAGATTTTATAGTGATGAATATTTTTATTATGGTGATCGTGTGGATTTAGATTGGAGGATGACCTATATAATTTTAGTTTTGGATCTTTATGAAATGATCTTGATGATTATATAAATGGTATTGATGAGCATACTGATTTGTGTTGGATTATATATTGATACATACATATGGTGTTTACTTAGATTTGGATTTGACAATGGTTACTATAACAAATTGATGTTACTTGTATCTAATATAGGATAATAAAAGTTTGAGGCTGTAATTAAACCAAATAGATATGATGATTGATTATGAAGTGATGCAAGTATTGATTATATTGAGAACAAAAGTATTGATTATAAAATTATGATACTTGAGAAATGTGTCATGCCTTTTGTAAGGCCTGGTCCAAGTTTATCAACAATATTGTCTGCTTTAGCCCAACCCTTGGGGCCTCACGGTTTTATTTTTGGAATGGGTTATTGAGGACTTCCCAGGAGGTCATCCATCCTGGTACTGCTCTCCTCCAAGCACGCTTAACTGCGTAGTTCTTGGAGTTAAACCACCACCCATCCCAAAAGGCCTTGTTGATAATTTGGTTCCAACTCTACATATATAGCCCAATAACTTTCTCTCCCATTTCGATGTGGGATTCGGCTCATCCCTGCCGTCCTAAAAGTCTGCCAAAAGTCGCTCTTTGCTCAAGTACCCTCGCCCCGGCGTCACTTCCCGCCCTCATCGAACCGGGATGTTACAAGGCATATCGTTCACTTGTGTATATCGCACTGGGCTAGCCATGCCTGATGAAAGAAGCTTGATAGCAATGTGTTCTTACTGTATGAGAGCAGGTGATTTTAAGATGAAATCTGCTAGTTCAGATATTTGAGCTTAAGATCCTAGGCGAGAATGTCATACACGGGGATCGAAATCTCTGGCCAGAGTTCGTATTTCTAAAAAAGAGTTTTTGGATACGCGGATCTCTTATATGATTGATTTTTTGATATATTGATTGAGTTAGGGGTTTGATGATTTCATGATCCGCACTCAATCGGGAGTCGACAGCACAGGGACTTTATTACATATAAGTACGACTATATGGGTTTATCCAAAATTTCATTCTCTGTACTTTAGGGGTAATGATATTTTGCTAGAGGTCACTCATGATCATTGAGAGCTTCGATTATAAGGAGTTGTATCGAGATGATGCGAATGAGTTCGTATATACTCATGTCTAGTTCACGGTGAACCCAGGGGGTCACACACAATAATCGGTAAGTTAACGATTGATAATTTTATATTGATGAAATAAAAATTATTCTTTGGTATAAAGAATAAATATTTCCGACGAGGACGCACTAGCACTCGTCAGTTCTAGAACTGTTCTTATGATTTTATATAATACTGTAAATATATTTTACGAATTATTGGGAGACACAAAAAGATATTTTGGTGTATATATATATGAATAAATAAATTTATTTATTTATTAATGATTAATTAATTGTTAATTAATCCATTTTTATATATACATATACATATATATATATATATATATTATATTATTATTAAATGTAATAATAATATATTATATATATATCAATCATATGTCATCTCTCTCTCTCTCTTTTATATTTAATTAATATTGATTAATTGAATTAGATGGATTTTTGAAATCCATCATCCTGTCTTTGACATTTGTCAAAGAGTGAAGAAAAGAAAGAGACAAAGAGATAAGAAGAGAAGGAGAGAGTGACGCGTAAAAAAGTGATAGGAGAAAAGAAGAGGAGAGATGGTGGACGAATTCGGTTTCTAGAAAGAGAAGATTTTAATATGAGCAAAATCATTTCTTAAAAAGAAAAGGAAGAAAACCTAGAATAAAAAAGGATGACAAATTGTTTTTCATTCTTATATCTCCTTCCATGTGAGCAAGAAGAAGTTTTCTAGGAGTAGAAAACTTGAAACAAGCTTTGGAAGTTTGGGTACTTGCTCATGTCTCTCAAAGAACATCATTGGAATCATCGTGAATGAACCAGCGTGTGGATACGCTTGGAGGTGACTGGAGATGGCTTAGCTTTCCAGATAACAGGTAAAGAGGTACGTGGATACCCCTTTGTTCATATATATATATGTTTTCTGGTTTTAACCTGTGAAAATTTTAAGTTTCCATAAACCAAGTTGGCGATCCTTCGGGACTTTTTTGCACATCTATACGATGGTCGTGGCCTCGGATTTAGAGCAGAAACTGGTTTAACCTCCTTTACAGTTTCATCATAAAAGAGAGAGACCTTCCAGAAATGGATGGATAATAATCTTAAAGTAAGATAATATATCCTGATGGTGATGAGTGTTGACTCATGGGCACGGAAAAAAGGATATAAAAGATATCTCAGAAATTTTTCTCTCTTTCTAAAAACATTTAGAAAGAGTTGAAATAACAGACGATATGAATTGTCTACTGCCCTGTTTTCTATAAGACAGAGTTAAGGAATAACACAAGAGTCCCATCTTATGAAGATGATTTACCTAATGAGGTAATCAAACACCTTAGAGTGTTCTATGAACTTCGTGTTATAAATGGATCTGATCCTTCAATAATTCTCATATGTCTTCAAGCAGTTTGTTACTAATTATCATTTGAACAAATCGGAGCCATCTCTTCCTAAATTGATGAAGGAAATATGTTCCTAATCAAATAAAATGGGTACAAAAAAGGGTAAATTAGTTACTAATAATTAAGCCAATAATGAGTGTCATCATTGCAAGAAGCTCAATCATTGAAAGAGGAATTGTCCTATATATCTAAAGAGACTGAAATAAAAGAGAGCAGTAGGAATGCTTTATAGTCATGTTAAAGAAATTTAAATAAATGTTATTTCAGATTGTCATTCATGGAATATTGATTCAGTTGCCACCTTACATATTTATAAAGTGTTACAATACCTTTACAGTAAACAGTTACTGGATAAAGATATAGTAACACTGAAGATGATGAATAGAGCAACTATTGCTGCCAAGTATTCAAGGACCTGCAGACTCAATTTAGCATCAGATTATGTTTTGTATTGAACAAAACTAAGTATTTTGATACTGTCAATAAAAATATTTTATTTGCCAATTAAATATGTAAACGAGCTTACACTTGTAAGTTTGATAGATAGAAATATTGTATTTATTTGAGAAATAGATTGGTTGGCATTGGCTTGAATGTAAATGGTTTGCATATCCTTAAAACAAATGTTATTTAATATGACAAAATACTGTTAATAAAAAATGATATAGAAATAGATTTAAGTTAAGATTTATTTGGCCTCATTAATTAGGTTATGTTGGGCGTTGATGGACTTCTATGTCCATAAAGTTTTGAACCTTACCTGACTAATGAATCCTATATTTGAGATAAAATGATTAAATTATCCCTTGATGGTCAAGGGAAAGGAGCCAATGAAATTCTTGAATTGATATATATTGATGTATGTAGTTCATTTAGTGAAATGGCCATAGGAACTTTCTCATACTTCATAACATTTACTGATAATTTTTTATAGTATAGTTATGTATACTTATTGAAGTACAACTCTGAATTATTTGAAAGGTTCAAACAATTCAAAGTAGAAGAAGAGAAACAAACGGGAAAGAGTATTAACATTATACAATCTAATCATATTTGTGAATACTTTAGTACTAAATTTCTAGATTTTTTTAAGACAAACGGTATAATATCTCAGTTTTTTGTTCCTTATACACTATAATATAAGGGTTTATTTGAATGGAGGAATCACACTTTACTTGATATGGTGTGATTAATGAGCTTCACTAACTTACCTTTATAATGTTCGGGTTATCCCTTAATTACCACAATGTACATCTTGAACAAGATTTCATCCTAATCTGTTCTTAACACACAATATGAGATATGGTATGGAAAGTTTTCAATCTTCAATTATATAAAGCTTTGGGAGTGTCCAGCTTATGTTTAAAGTGTTAAACCTGAGTAGTTGGATATAAAGTTTGAAAAAAGTTGATTCATAGAATATCCTAAATACACTTTGGGATATTATTTCTACTTTCATAATGATCAAAATAGTTTGATCAGAAGACACACACAGTTCATTAAAAATTAGTTCATTGAGGAAAATGGTGTAGGTAGAATGTTCAAGCTTTCAAAAGAGTTTGAAAAGGTTGATGATAATCAACCCAAGTTGGATGAATCTGTTGATGTAAATGAACCTGTTCATATAGATGAACTTGTTCATTTTAGTCCTTAACTTTCTGTAGACTATCCTCTTTATAGATTTACTAGGATATTACATCTTTTGTATAAATACTTCTTCCTGTCAGATGTTGATTTTGAATCATGTATGATAGAAGAAGAAGTACAAAGAAAAATCCTAGAAAGTATAAAGAGGCGATATTAGATATCGATTCTGAAATATGGCTTGAAGTCATGTAATTTGAATTGGACTTTATGTATACTTCTCAAGTGTGATCACTTATTGATACACTAGAGAAAATTATTGTGAGCCCCGTGCTTAGATCTCGAGGGTATATCTTTTATTTTGTACTTTTTTTCTATTCATACATTTACATTCATTCTATACCCCGTGTGCGTGTAGGTGTAATTCTATATTCATTTAGAAAGTTGGATTGGTTATAATGAAGTTTCGAGAATGAGAACGTAGGGATTTTAGTGAAATTAAATGTTAGTTTTATTTTGAGTGGAATCCCAATAATATTTTCCAATTAAGGGAAGGACTAGGGAGAAAGTATGCAATTTGTTCGAACGTATGCAAAATTCGTTCGATCGAATTGGGCAATTCGTTCGAACGAAGTCTAGAACATTTGAACAAAAAATAGAGGAACTCCCTGAAAAAATTCATTGTCAAATTCGTTCGATCAAATCGATCATTTTGTTCGAACGAATGATCGGTCGTTCGAACGAAAAAGTGGGGAGCTCTCTGACTTTGAAAGTGCCATATTCGTTCGATCGAAACCTTATTCATTCGATCGAATCATAATTTGTTCGAATGAATCCTATAATTCGTTCGATCGAAGGGATCATTCGTTCGAACGAATGCTAGTTCGTGCAATCGAATGGGCGTGAAATATCGAAATTACCCACTTCTAGAAGTTTCTCCTTAAGAGGACTTAGGGGCAAAATGGTAATTTTGCCCCTAAGTTTATAAAAAGGGGACCCCTGCCCTGTTTTGGCACCATTTCTCTCCTCTCTCTTCTTTTTCCTCCCGTTTCATGTTCTCCCCTTTTCTCTCTCTAAGTTCAGTTATATTTTACTCAAATTCTGATTTCTCTTCGCCTGCGAGTCCTATTCTACTCATCCAGCACTTCGAGATCGTCAATTTGCCGGTAGGAACGCGGAATTACAAGAGAGCATCTAGGGTTTCCTTCGAAGAATTTGGGGTTTTTCAACTTTTGGGCAAAACCAAAGAAAACTAATCACACCATGAGGTTCGTAGCTTCTTTTCTAACTCATCTATGTATATCTTTACGCATTTTAGTAACTTTCATATGTATGAGTTTTCATATAAATTTTCTTAGATTTACCGCTTGTATCATAGTTTTGATACGTAATGTGAGTTGTGGTGAAGTCGTGAAAGTCGTAGGAAGCTAGATTTATGATTTTGGAATTTTTGGGTGAACGTAAACAGTAACTTTGATTACTATTCTGGCTGGTGCACAGGACCCACTAATCAAAATCTTATAAATTAATCGTAATGTGTTGGTTTAGTCATAATGTGGGTCCGTATCGATATTAATTGGGTAATTTGGCGTCTAATAAGGATTTTAGATGATTTTGTATAGTGATCTAATATTAGGAATCCGGGGTTAGCATACATTGCACGTATTCAAGGCCCATTCATATTTTAAAACACATATTGATATTATTTTTATGCTTGTGGTTAGGCGACGGTTCGCGATCGAGGTACTCGCGTGACTCATCGAAGAACGAGGGGAACTAGGGAATGTATACCTCCCTACGCTGTGAGTGGACATTTTTATATCTTTTATGTTTTAAAATGATTTTGATATCCTTATGTATGTATATATGTTTTCAAGA